>MJUT01052108.1:472042-502960 GCA_002080005.1 Gigantidas platifrons
GTAAACAAGACACAATTCTCAAAATTGGTGATTTTTCAACCAAAAACTAAGATTTTCTTTCAAAACCCTTGCTTCAAATATTTCCATGTTAGAACCCATCCAAGATAATGATAATTACAAGCCACATGCAAAAAATTATTCAAATCTATCCATGTTTACTCAAGTTATTGCGTAAACAAGAAAGTGTGACGGATGGACAGACAGACGGCCGCTATTACTATATCCCCTCACCGCTGTCGCGGGGGCTAAAAATCAAAATCTAAATGTTTGAGGTTTGAAAAAAAAAATGAAATGACAGATGGATCTTCAATTTGTGGATATAGATGTGTGGTCTGGTATATCTCTATTAAATATACACAATGTAAAACATTCAATAGAATTTTAAATATGTTTCTAGAATGACCCACAAAATCCACTATAAAGGAGTATGGTATACGGTTAATGTACAAATGTGGATAATATATGACCGATTACAGTAAACATTCTAAACTTAACATGATAGCCCAGCCCCAGTATACTAAGTGTGTCAATGATGTCAATGAGTCCCTTCGACATTTCTTACTTGAATGTCCAGTATACAATGTTAAGAGATGAATTTTTTAAAGCAATTGTTGATCATATTGATGTTCTTAGGCATTGTCTGGATTTCACAAAGTTGTTGCAATTACATTTTGTACAAAAGAAAAACATTTTAATTGGTGTCAGACATGTCTTATCATTTTTACCAAGAGTGTGGTGATTTCTTCAATAGATGGGTAAATGTTAAGTGTTGGGCAATCGGTAAAAAATCAGAATCGATTATCAATCTTTATCAGAAATGCTCAATTAATCAACAATTTTTTATTCCCAATTGAAGGTAGATATATATCACCCATTGCCATACTGAAATGAGTTTATAATTCAAAGATAAAAGATTTCTAATTTAAAAAAGCCAGATGAAATAAGAAATCTAAGCAGTTTTTAACCTCTCAATGGAGGAAATGTGTTATAATCTAGGCTCTACTAGTGCTGAGAATTTCTCGACATATCCAACAAAAAGGAATTTAAAACAATATTGCATCAATATTTAAACAATTTCTTTTCTTTCACCAGGTATATTAATTCTTCTATACAAAATTTTTGTTAGCTTGTAGATTATTAGTATTTTAAGCTCTGATTAGATATATTTAGAACAAGATTGGTAATTATTGGTTTTAGAGTGGTCTGATCAAACAAAATATAAATACAGGTACCATTATGTACATGTATATACTCATGCTTTAAATAGCTTTGACTCATACCGGTAATATCAAATTTTTGGAACTTTCTTTTTAATTACGTCAGATTCTGTGTGGGATTTATATAGTTCTGATAAAAAAATATATCAATACTGGCACCGTCATGTATGTACTTGTGTTTTTAAATAGCTTTGACACATGCATAATATCACATCTTTGGAACTTTCTCTTTATTGCATCAGACTCTGTGTGGGCTTTATAGTTCTTTATACAGTAAAACTACTTAAAATAAAACAATGTGTGAAAGATTGCTGCTCAACTGCTAACAAGGGGTTGTTTTATACTCCCATTAGGTCATATCCATTGTTTTAGACCCTAACACTGTGACCAAGATGAAAAACAGCAACAAAAGCCGAGAGACTTTATATTTTTGTTTCCAAAATGTTCTATAGGATTTGTCTCCCATATTCATGTACATCTTCTATATATAGAATGTGCAGGATTAGAGTATTGAAAGGTCTTCTGATAAAACAGGTTAAACTGACTAAAATAAACATGATAAACATTGGGAATTATTTATCTGTTTATTCAGAGTTTGATGTCAACAGATTACATTGTGACACTCATAAAGTCAACAATATTTATGAATTAATCAAAATGATATAAATAATATTACTAACAACTACAAACAATATTTCTGTGTTTCCTGATGATTACCGGTAATATTGTATTGTATAACATTGTTTTTTTAATTTATCAGTATTTAATACTATTATTCAAGTATTATTTTTTCATTTTATTTTCAATAAAACTATATCTATATATTTATCTAGTTTTATTTTGCATGGAAAAAAATATTGCAGGTGAACCTTAAATTAAATACACAAATTAACTAAAAACTGTTGTTCCCAAAAATCTGACTACATGGTCAATGTTGTTTTTATTTATTAAATAGTCCACTAGGTGTATGGGGAACATGCCCTTTATCCAAAAGGATTTATTAAATTGACATGCCTTTATCTGTATACTAATTATAAATATATTATGCAAGTGTCATAACAAAAATACAAAGTACACAGGGCTCACGTTGGAGGGCGATTCGGGCGAAGAAGTTGCCTTGTGAAGGTTGACTTCGCTTTATCGTTGGTCAAAAGAGAAGTTCAAGTCGCCTTGTAATTTTGAAGAGTCTCCCTATGTCGCCGGCCTCGTATTTTCTCCACTGACACTTGTCAATTATTGAAATCTATCGTATCCTTTATTAAGTATTTTGAAAGTGATTTTCTTGGAAAGTAATCCATTACGGTTTATAGAAACTTTAATTTCGTTCATTAGATCTTTTGTTTATTGTTTATATATGCCCGGCTTAAAAGAAAACTATTTGTATTTTTTTTTTCGTAAACAAACAACAATGACGCCATTTTGGTAAGGGGACGCAATGCGGTACTGTGCTACCGGAAATAATGACCGAACTGTTTGTCCGCAGCTACTTTCAACATTTCTGTGACATAAAATCATAGTTCTCATATCAAATATGCTCATATATGCGAATATTCAAATATGATTATCGTTGAAATGCACGTAGACGCTTCAGATTTTAATCCATCCGCATTGGTATTTTATACTCGACACCGGGTTAATATATATTACGATCTATCGAACAGACATGTGTAAACGTTAATGCATATTATCCAATTAAAAAATAAACTTGGAACTACAGTAGCTTTCCTCCGTTGTTGCAATCTGATTTGAGGTCTGGCAAATAATAATTACAGCCTTTACTTTCTTCAGTTTTTGACTGACAGTGGCAATTTACGTTTGTGCTATATTTTCATTCCCAAGCTAAATATAGTTGAACCATTGAGCAAATTGAAAGAGACATCGTTCTTCTGCTGAAGATCACACAGATATGACCATGAGTTATTACAATTTGTGTGGTCACAATACAGTAATATTTCCAAAGGGGAAAAAAAAAAGGGGGGGGGGGTTGGGTACATATAAAAATCACTGGTATGCAAGGCTCCAATAGTCAAGGTAGCCAGAAATAAAAATGTAACATTGAATACATTTTGTAGATGTCCTTAAGGTAGTTATGAATAAAAAAACCAAGAACAAATCAGTTCAGACAGCCTTTTAATTATTTACTAAATTTGGGCAGGGTAATGTCAGAGGGGTTGCGAAACAATGTTTTGATTAATCGCTATTAACTTCTCCCTGTGAGCTCCCTAAAAGAGAAGTCACTTCTCTTTCTAATTTGAAAGTAGTGGGAGCCCTGAGTACATGTAAAAATTCATTCATAATTCACAAATTGCTAATTAATATTACTAATTTAATAATAAACATTAGCCCAATATATATTTACAAAGGGATAAAAAAAAATTGTTGGGAACTATGAACAACACAAACACTTTCATTTTAATATTACTGATGTCAAGTTCCACATGAACAAAAGAACTTACATTTTTTAATAGATTTAGATTCAATTCTCTAAATTTCTATGCTATTTTCCTTTCTTTAATTGCATTGTTACTATGGGAACAAAAGCCTGATCATTATGCAGACATGAAAGCCATTTTCTTGTATTTTTGGTTTAAAGTCTATACTAGTATGACTGCAGATCTAGAAATAGCATAGTAAATAGTATTGACTATGTTTAAATTGTAAAAGAGACCACCGCACCAAGGATGAAATACATTTTAATATAGTGTTAAATTAAGATCAACATTTATCTAGGAAAAAGGTATCTGTATTTGGATGGCATCAATATATAAAACACTGTATTTTTTGGGCATGTAAAAACAATAGTGTCCTATACACAATTTTTTGTACAATGATCTTCAGTGGAGAGTAGTGTTTCACAAAATGTGTTTTTTATTGATTATATATGGGGGTATAAAACATAGGGGTGCTCCAGGAATTTGATAAGGGTGTCATTTACTAAGAGACTGGTTCTTATTAAACTTAGTTGGTTTGTTTTATGGTGTTTAATGCCACTTTCAACAATATTTCAGTTGTATCGTGGCTGTCAGTTTTATTGGTGGAGGTAACCGGAGGACCCAGAGAAAACCACCGACCTGTCGCAAGTCACTGACAAACTCTATCACATAATGTTGTACACCTCGCCTTAATCGAGATTCGAACTCACAACATCAGTGGTGATTGGCCATACCATCACGCCAAAAACGACCCCTTTTTAGTAAAGGACACTCATAGTCTCATACAGGAACACACAAGAGAATAAAAAATTATCAGAGTACAGACACTTGACAGACAACCTGTACTCCTTTTCACAAAGCTTCGTTCATGAGTTTTATTTAAGAAGCTTGCATCACTCACAAAAAGTAGCCATTTTTTACTTATATACAAGTTGCTCTCCAACAAAGTGGTTACTAATAAAAACTTCCTGTTTGTAAATGACATCCTAAGTTAACAATAAATAACTACCGGTAGTTATAGTAACATTTGTATATAAGAATAAGAATAAGAATTTTTATTGCCAATTAAGGTCCCACAAGGGGCAAACAATTTAATACAATGATTGGAATGATTGGAGACATATAAAGATACATGTAGATACAAAAAAAACAAACAAAAAACAGGAAAACATATTTATGTTTAGTGACTGCACAGCCAGATCAGAGCCTATCAAATACCACCATAAATCAATTCACATTTAATATAACATGTACATATGTATAATAACTATAATAATTCACATTACAAATAAGTAATGATATCTATACGATCAGTTGTGTCCTCGCAGCAAAAAACATTCTTCAATAAAGCTACCTAATTTTTTTTAAACTTGTTCAATTTCATTCGTAAATAGCCAGACAAATTTTGATGATGTGTCCATGTATCTAAAATTTGTCAATAACTTTATCAAAAAATTTTACTCTAATATTTTCATATAAGGGACAGTCTACAATAAAATGTTTCTCATCTTCAATATCTCCCTTAGAACAATTTGTGCATTTTCTCTCTGGTCTTATAATGTTCTTATATCTGCCAGTTTCAATACTTAATGAATGAGCACTGACTTATTTTACAGATTGACTGTCGAATTGTATATATATAAGCTGAGCAATGTACTGCTATTAAATAGTAAACAAACCCTTCAAATTATTTTTCATTAACTACCAATTAATTTAAAGAAAAATTCTGTACCCAGTTACTTCTACTTCTACCAAATAAATGTACGGATAACCTTCAACAAGTTGACGATTACGTCAGATGTTGCACAATTGAAAAAGGTTAAAACTATTAACATACTTCATAAATTAATATTTGATAGAGGGTACAGCTGCCTTGAATATTTCAACTGCGTGACTCATAACTGTAAGCTGTGGCAACAAGTTACAGTCAGATATTGTAAGATGGAAAAACGATTCTTGTCTTTGTTACAAAGTTATGAAAAGAAAGTTTAAACAGTGACGGTCAACATTTCCACAAATATCAACAATACAAACAATTATCTATCACCTTTAACTAACTGAACACAAAACAAGACCACGACATATGACATTGGAAATCCTAGTCCTGGCTTGGGACAGAGCATAAAAATGTGGAGGTTAAATTGGTTAATGGGATTCCAACCCTGAGCCCTCCCCTCTTGTTTATTGGATCTCCCACAATAATACAAATATAAACAAACGATAAAAAACCTGCACAGATTTGCTTAAACTCAAAAAGACCACACATTAGCACAAAAAATGAATGACAACATGAACATGGACAGTGCAATAGCAGGGTTATATAGGGGCCGGCCAGTATTTTTTATTGGTGGAGGAAATCAGAGTACAAATGTACCCAGAGAAAACCACCGACCTGTCGCATGTAACAGACAAACTTCATCACATAATCAATTCAATGTTGTATCGAGTACATGATAACATCTCGCCTGAACGGGGTTTGAACTCACAACTTCAGTGGTGATAGGCACTGATTGCATAGGTAGTTGTAAATCACACTCCCATATGATCATGACCATAACAGGGTCAATGAATGCTATATGTCAATAACTGTCTGTACATTGACCGATTTGTTTACATTTTTGTTGATTTTTGCATTGGAATCCTTCTCTTTTTTAGTTTTTATATTACACATGACACCATTGTCTTTTCATTTACTGTACAGTATGTATTTTATTTATTGACATAGTGCCCAGTGGCTGTGATGATTCTATGCAATACATGTTATAATCGAAGTTGAAATAGACATGTCACCACGTTCATGACATGTTACCCCTCCGGCCCTCGTCTAACTACAGATACCTTCCAAAATATCACCGACTTTTGTTGAAACTGTAGAAAGTGTGTACGATACGGAAAGTTTATTACAAATAATATCAAGGAAGTAAGATAGCAGAATACAATTGTGTGTGTTGTATTATTTGCCAATGTTTTGATCGTATCAGGTGGTGTCATGTTTTGGGACGTTTTACACGTTTCTGTTTTGCATTTTTGCCATCTTACCTCGTCTGAGCTGCTAACTTCTCCTTCTTTTAATCTGTGTCTTAGCTCTGACATTTTGCTTGTTATATGTTGATTTGTTAAATCACAAAGTGTGATAACACAAAAATTTTATATTTAGTTATGTGCATATCATCTGCTAGTCTCGTACAAAACGAGAGCGGACTTAGACTTTGCACACAGAACATGCGCGGGAATATTGAAAACTCATGATCAATGGTAACCCGAATAATCCAGTCGTTATATTACTCTCCCGCTGGTCGCTACATTAACCTCGTCCAGCGATAGTGCCGATAGAGGGAGCAGTATTATTCGAGTTAGATCAATGGCATTCTCTATCCAGAGTTGTCGTGTAGCGTAGCAGGAACGACAACTCTGGATAGAGAATGGATCAATGGAAGGAAAGTCTAAACTCTGAAACTAACAAACAAGGTAATATGGGAAACAAACGTAGAACATATAGAAAATTTAAAAACTTATTTAAATTTGAAGAATATTTACAATTTGGTTCTAAGACAGAACAACAAACATATACAAAATTTAGAATAAGTGCCCATGATTTAAGAATAGAAAGAGGCAGGTATGAAGGCTTGAAGGTTGAAGATAGAATTTGTAATACATGTAATTTAAATATAGAAGATGAGTTTCATTTCCTTATGATTTGCTCGCCATTAGATAACTGTAGAGCAAAATATTTTAATAATATAAAAAGGTTATATACCAATTTTGAGAACTTATCAACAGAAGATAAATTTATATGGTTACTATCATGTGAAGATAAAGAAATTATTTCATTAACATCTAAACTATTAATTGATTTATTTAAAGAAAGAAAACAGAGAATTACATAAAAAAATGAATAAATAAAATAAATAAATAAATAAATAAATAAATACATTAGAATATTATGCTTTTATGGGTTGTCTCCCCCTTGACCTTCAGAGTCACAGTGTGTCTCCAAAACTTTTTCTTTTTCCTTTTTTCTTTTTTTGTATTGTCTTAATATGTCTTCAAATTACATTTAATTATTACAAATCATATGTGTATTTTATGTTCTTTAATTTGTAAATGATTATTCTGCCCAGTACTGGGCTCCATGATTGGAAAAAATAAAATATCCTATCTTATCTTATCTTATCATGGAAATGGTCACACGCGAAATGATTGTCAATCTCAAGCATCAACATAGACATAGATCAATCTAATTGAAATTAGATCTACACACTATCGTTTTTTTTGGTCGCTCGTGTAGTAGACAAAAAAAAATAGAAAATAGGGAGCAAGATTAGTGTGTACCTAGATCCACAGGCATTTGACCGATGGACCTTGATTTCCCCGATTTTCAGGGCTAGTAATGATGTAGAACCTCTATTTGTGGATCCTGGGTCCACATGAATACTAGAAAAAACAGTATTTCTAGCATTCGTGTGAACCCAGGATCCACAAATAGAGACCCTACATCGTTACTAGCCCTGAAAATACGTTACCCCGTGACAAACACGGGGAAATTAAGGTCCATTGGTCAAATGCCTGTGCCTAGATCTATAATATTTGACCATTTAACTTGAAAGGGGGGGGGTTATGGTTTTTTTTCTAAAAAGATATTCTGATTCTCAATGTTGCTGAAAAAAATACTCTGATTTTGGTGGAGAAAAAAAAATTCAGAGTTTTTGTCATATAAGATCATATAACCTAATGTTAAATTCTGGAGAAAAAAGAATTGTGCTTCGCGCGACAAAAATAAAATATTCTAACTCTCGTGTTGTCCGAAAGAAAATTTCTGAACGAAAAAAAAACATACCCCCCCTGCCAATCGTAACTACTCGTCCATTCTCGCTACCCTGCAAATTATTTGCAGGGTAGCGAGAATGGCCGAGTAGTTACGATTGCTCCCCTGCAAGTTAAATGGTCGGTCCCTTAGATTGCATTGCAGCCTACTTTAAACTCCTGATCAAATCGGTTTTAAAAGCTTTGAAGTAGGTTTTTCAAACCTTAGATCCTGGGCCAAAATATCTGCAAATTTGAATCTGTATATCACAATAATTATTGCAATTTTTGACATTTTCTCCAATGTGCACACAGTCTACGTTCATTTTTGGAAACATAGTGCCAGGCATGAACACCATAGAATCTCGTGTTTTCACTTATACCAGACAAAATCTTAATTCCATAAATACAAATGTATGCTTCATTCCAAATACAACAAGCAGAATTGTTGTTTTAGTAAACTAAAGAGGAGTAGGGAGAAGAAGTAAAAAAAAAAACACCAACCATCTCGACCATCTCTGATTTTGAATCACTCCGCAAAGTAACTACACTTCTTCAGTACCCCTAGAGGATAGGTTTTGCACGTTTGGTGACCTCATAGGATTTTTTTATGCAAAAAGTAAATGATGTCTCGGTTGGATTTTTAATTGTCTTAAACAGTGACAAGAAGAGTTTTAAGATACCAAAGGAGTAATCAGAATCCGTATATCGAAGATCAGACAACACAATGGCCAAAAGAAAAAAAGAACACTGAAAAGGACAAACAACGATCTACAAAACATACACATATTTAACTAACGATCAGGTAACACGAACCCAACTAAACACTCAGGTGCTCCGGAAGGGTAAGCAATTTCTGCTCCACTAGTAGTGGCACCCGTCGTGTTAATCTAGTTACAAACCCGCTGATAAGTTCATGAATGAGTAGGTGCTTACTATAAGTGGAACATATCCGTGGTTATTTGGGACACAGATATTACATAAAGCTCAACCATGTCATGGTAGCGACCATAAAACTTTCGAAGTGATTACCTCAACTTGACCACTGAAGAGGAACCATTGGTTCAGTAGCTTCCTTGTTAGCAGGAATCCTCTATCAAGGAAATCCTGGAATATCGTATCAACTGAGAAATGGGAAAATTGAAATTATCTCTTTTGTCGTTCTTTGCCGCCCCTCACTATCAATTTCGAGGTGTAGGTCAAGGTATGAAGCAGACCTATCTGTATCTGTGACATCCTATATTTCAATCTCAATGTGATAGATGCGATCAACGAAATCACCAAACCTAGAATTATTTAGTGAAAGGACATCATCTATATATAGCGGAACGTGAAATTAAAGGATCGGGCTAGCTTCTTTTCATTTATCTTGAGAAGCCCCTGTATGAAGTCTGCCTCGTACGAATAAAGGAACGAACAAGTCGGTGAGAAGAGGAGCACAGTTTGTACCCAACGAGGACCCATAGGGTAACATTTCTGGCAAATCTGCTGACTTCACATGCAGTAGTTATGAGCTAGTCAATACTGTCTACAAAAAATTACAACAGTTCTTCATGGCTCCTAGAGAAACAATTATGGTATGTTTAGTGACTGGGTATGTACTGGTTCTGAAGAGGAAAATGTAAAAAGCTTACGACATACAGACAGACGAACACCAAACAATTTACCATTTGAAAAAGTGGCCATCTCTTGAAAAGGTAGTATATTTATATGGTGGGTGTGAGTTAGAAAAACCAAAGGATTTATTTTGATTTTTGGTGTTTTAATGCCACTTTCAGCAATATTTCAGCTATATCATGGCGACCAGTTTTAGTGGTGGAGGAAGCCGGAGTCCCCGGAGAGAACCACCGACCTTGGGCAAGCAACTGGCAAACTTTATCACTTGCGGCTGCGAGTCGAGTGCACCCTTTTTTGTAATTTACAAAGGCGGGCGCGAACCCACGCCGCATTGGTGATAGACTTGTATGAGCTGTTAGATTCAACGACCTAACTCATTGAGCCAACCGGGCCCCTGAACCTCCCCCCCCCCTAAACCCGAAGGGGAATCAAGAATGGACAATTCAGAGAAACTGGCAATATTGTGTACACAAGACAACCAAAACAAAAACCAGAATTGAACACAGAAAACGAAAAAGATGAGCAACACGGACACAATAAAACAAACTGGGGGTGAACCCATGTGCTCGCGAAGGATAAGCAGCTCCTGCCTCTTATAAGACATGTAGTAATTACGTGTTGGACACTACTATGCTAACAAACACAAATAACATAAATAAGAGATCAGCCCTCCTACAAACAAGTAGGGATAAAGACCAACCGAACATAGTTTTATGCGGAAATCGTAGAGAGTAAACTCGGTGTTTCAGAAGGGCTAGTAGTTCTTGCTCCACGCGTGGCACCCGTCGTGTTACTCTTGTTACAAATCTGATAATAAGTCGTGAATGAGGAAAGGATCGGATTGTGATTACGACAAACAGAACATGTCCATGGTTCTTTGTGACACAGATACTGACGACTTTTGATCAGATTAACCAAATATTAATCAAAGATCCAATATAGGATTACTTTCTGTATTTGATTTCTCTTAAACATTGCATTTTTGGACACTTCACGCTTAGGACTGCGTTTCCTGCGATCATTGTATTTATCTGAATTATTTCTGTAGCTCTTTCTTTACTGTTTTAATCTTTTCAGTCTTTTCTTCTCCTTGAAATATTATAGCCTATATATATATATATCAGATCCGCTTTCAAACTGCTTCATATCGTCTGTAATTAACATTTTTACTTTATCTTTATTTTAATGACCAATTATTATATCTACATTTATACAGAAATCAAACAATTATTTCTTCATCTCGTACAGTTTTATTCAAATTAGCAAGTTTTGTTAAGGTATAATCATAATATGACTAAATTTGGAGCTTTGTGCACTAAAGGAAGCTCTCTAATACTAATAATATAAAAGTTGTGCCAGCAATATCGTTAGCAACATCAATAAATTATAAAAGTAAACCTGGTAACCTGCATTCAAACCACACACTTTCATTTCATCAAATGGGATGGCTCAATGAGTTAGGTCGCTGGATCTAACAACTCGTACAAGCCTATCACCAATACGGCGTGGGTTCGCGCCCGGCTTTGTAAATTACAAAAAAGGGTGCACTCGACTCGCAGCCGCAAGTGATAAAGTTTACCAGTTGCTTTCCCATGGTCGGTGGTTCTCTCCGGGTACTCCTGCTTCCTCCACAACTAAAACTGGTCGCCATGATATAGCTGAAATATTGTTGAAAGTGGCGTTAAAACACCAAAAATAAAAAATAAATCAATCATTTCATCAAATGAACATTCCTACCCAGGTTTGTTCCCATTAGCCCAGTGGTTTCAGAGAAGATTAAAATGTAAAAGTTTATGGACGACGACGACGACAGACGAAGATGGACGCCAAGTGATGACAATAATATTTCGCATGACCCTTTGGGCTAGGTAAGCTAGAAATACGGTATTAATATCGGAATTGACCGACAGTTATCTCTCTTTGTACATCAAATAATAGATAGTGAGGGTTCCTCGATCCTCATTTGTGCAGTTTACTTGAGTTTCTACTTTGGCGATATTCTCAGGCCATTTGAGGCTAATCATTTATTTGTTTCTTAATTCATTAAATAGAAATTACAGACATTATTTAATTGAAAATACTAACATACAAATACTTTATCCTTTCTTCAAGAAAATGTAAAAAGGAAGAGATATTTTGTTTTTTCGGTATGGTTTTAAGTAAATATTAATCATTTTCCAACCCCAAAAATATCCTAATGGAAGGCTGGGAAAAAAAACCTATTTGTTCGGTTATGACAAAGTAGACTAGTCCCTTTTCTCTACATAGATAGAACTATAATATTTATGAAGATGCATTATGTTTTATCACACTGTTTATTATATGATACTGTGTACACATTTTCAATAATAATAATAATAATAATAATAATCATTTTAGCAATACGAACATCATGACATATAAAGCCAACAGTCTTTCTTAAAAGTGATATATAGCTAACATCGTGTACATGATCTGTTCGTGAGCCCTAAAAAATTGATCCTGTTTTGAAATTATAATTGATTGAGAGGTCAGAGGCAAATAATTTATGCATATTCAGAACGATAACAAGTAAACAATGTAAACAAAATTATACAGAAATGAAGGAAGAATTAGACAACTTGGGCATCGACTTTTTACTGCCACTGGAAACGTTTGGGATTTGTGTAGGGGCGAACAATTTAGACTGTTGTAAGTATATGCTATGTACAAATGCACCTATTCTTTTTCGAAATCTACATTTTTTTTAAGTGGTCCTTAATACTTAAGGAGCATGGCACTCTTCAAACATGGCACCTACGATGGCCCAGGTTCAGTCTTTCCGAATAATAGCGTGACGCCCCAATCGAGGGTGCATCCAAGAAGTATCCACCACCTTGGGATGTACTGTGTAGCTCTGTGGCTTGAGCTATGTGAACCGTCACCAGTATGCAGTTAAAGCAAACTAATATAAAGAGAGGACGAGATGTTTAATACTAAATAGTCTCCTTGTTAGAGCGTTGTATTACAGATTATCTCTCTCCCCATAAACAGTGAGTTATAGAGTGAACTAAATACATACATGTAGATTATCTCCCCCTCTATAAATATGGGATTATTGTGTAAGCCAAGAACACTAAGATTATCTCCCTTTGGATAAGCAAATGGTTACAGTGTGAATTATAACATTGGGATTAATACGAACATTCAGATTATCTCCCTCGGGATAAACCTAGGATAATAGTGCGAGATTAAATACGAAAATTCAGATAATCGGCCCCGGCCGAGCCTTGAGATAATTAGAGGATTATAGTGTGAGCGATACCTTTGAGATTAAGTACGAACCATCATATTATCTCCATCGGGATAAACAAAGATATTTGGGCGCAATTTCTAATTTGGAAAGTCGCCGTCAAAAAACCATATAAGTAAAGATATTATGTAGTGAGAGCTATACCCTAGGGATTAAATATGAAAATTCAGATTATCCCTGGCCAACGGATAGACAGAGGATTACAGTGTGAGTTATACCCCTCCAGAACAAATACGAACATTCAGATCATCTCCCCCGGATAAGCAAAGAGCTATAGTGTGAGCTATGCCTTTGATATAAATAAAATCACTAAGATTATCCCTCGGGATAAACATAGGGTTATTGTGAGAGCTGGAATCTTGAGATGAAATACGAAAATTCAGATCATCTCCCGGTCGCTGGATAAACAGAGGGTTGTTGTGTGAGTGATGCTCCTGAGATTACTAGTACAGTATACGAATCTTCGGACTATCTCCCTCGGGACAAACGGGGTATTAGAATTGGGTAGATATCAAGGTGTTCCCCGACACAACAGAATATGCACAAAATGTTCTTCAAATGTTATTGAAGATGAATTACATTTTTTAATTGAATGCTCAAAATACGATGAAGACCGAGAATTAATGTTGTTTGAAATTACAACTGTATGTAGTAACTTTAGAAATTTGAAGTCAAAACAAACTGATTTTGGCTTTTTAACTCTGAAAATATTGAATTATTGAAAACATCATGTAAATTTATTTTGAAGCATCTTCCTTAAAAAGTTGATACATTTTGTCTTTTAATTATAACACAAAATTAACTGTATGAGTAAATTAACATATCCTTGAGGCACCGTCCCCTGGTGTTTACTGCATTCAAGCTACCTTATTCGCTAACTTGTTTGCTTTAAGCACGGGAAGGATAATCAATTCATACAATTAAATATTTGGGTATGAGCTAACATCCTTTTAGCATCGTTCCCTGGTGTCTTCTGTCGAGGGGCAACCTATGTGCTTGCCTTTCTGCTTTAGACACAGGGAGAATATAAATGGCTCATACCTCAAAATTAAGGGTTGACTATCATCCTTTTAGATCTGATTTTAATTAAATTGATTAAATACGAGCATTCATGTTATGTCCATCGTGATAAACAGAGGGTTGTAGCATGAACTATAATCTTGATATGACATACGAATATTCAGATTACCACCAGAATAAACATAGGATTATAGTGTGCACTATAATCTTTGAATCAAATAGAAATATTCAGCTCATCTCCATCTGGATTACTAGATGGTTATATATGTATACCAGTATATATTATTGAATTGCTATAATTGTATTCTCTGATTCATTGAAATTATTGCCATTTCATTTAATTAAAGAGGAACATTTCACCATTATTAGGTGAAGTTAAACAACAATTGTCAATAATGAGCATCAATCGCAAAAACACAATGCAGTTCCAGAACAGTGAACTGTTGAAGACCGAGTAGGCAGTATGGTGAAGTTGGGGGTCTGGGTGCACGCCTAAGCCCCTTGCTGCTGAACAGCTTTTTAAGCAAACTCGAGCTTTATTGTCGTTTCCTAGAAATTTTACTGGACTAAGTTTCAGAACGACATTTTCAGCGCTTAATATTACAATTTACTTGCTAATAAATAACTGCTAAAACTTTCTACACCAATAAAAACAGTTTTCCTCATCTCACTTAGTTCTTTATTTCAATACCAAAAGCAATGGTAATGCGGGAATGAGCGAGACGTCTCTATGCAAAAACCAGTTACATTTTACATTTTGTGACGGTACAAAACTCAGCCAAAAAATAACCGTAGTTCTTACATGGTTGAATTATGCAGTGAAAAGTCTATGATACAAAAGCTAGTTTATGAGTTTTGTTGATGTTGCTAGTTACGGAATAGAATACATCAGTGTCTCCCTTTCCTATAACCATGACTTCTCCGGCAAACCTAAAGCTTCAAACCGATATAAAAATAAAACAAAAATGAAATCGGTGGAAGTCTCTAACTTCTGGTGTTTATAGAGGGACACAAATTTGGATGGGTTAAATCAGATTCGCATTCTGCCAAACATATTTAAGTAATGAAAAACAATGAACATTTGACTATAAACTTTCATATACTAATGGACAGTCAGGTGACCTTATAGTCGTGACAGGGGCAACTCGTACTTAACTGATATCAAAGGCCAAGAAGGTCAAATGATTTTAAAATCATTTGGTATCGTAACTTACTAATACAAATTTTAAAAGTTGTTTTTGTTTTTTGTTTTTTGTTTTATTATAATATTGCAATTTTAACAGAATGAAATTGTTTTCGGTAAAGTTCTAGTTCCTAATGGTCTGCGGGGAGGACGGATACTTGCGAATTTCTCGTCTGACAGTCCTTAGTGTTGGTGTTTCATGTTCTTTCTATTTGGTTGAATAATGCGTTGATCTGTGATTACTTTCACCATTTTTCTATTTGTAATCTTCAAGGGATTTATAATCAAGTTCATGAATCATGCATGGAGCTGACAGATGTTTATTGGTCATAAATTATGCTGCCCCTCTTTGTACCATTTCCTTTGACCATTCTGTTTGTTAACTTATACATGATACATCATAGTCAGCCTGTTCGGTAGATCGTTGGTATTTGTTGCTTCTCTGCTAAGCACGCAGCATTAAGGAGAAAGATCAAAGACTGGTTTGCTCGGAATCAAGATAATGTATCCGAGTGTGGCCACATGTCTATCCGCGGACTGTTTCAGTGAGCTAGCACTATAAAGATCCAACTAAGCGTGTTGGTCTAGTTCAAAGCGGACTTCATCATCATCTCACTGAAAATTAACTTGTTCTCGCCATGATATAGCTAAAAATAAAATGCGGAGTTGGCGTTAAACAACAATTACTCACTCACTCATAGTCAGGTCTTCATGGGATTTCTAATCAAGTTCAACAATCAAGACCTAACGAATGTATATTGGTCACAAATCTTGCTGCCTTTTTTGTACCATTTCAGAGTGAGTGTCACGGTTGGTTGATTCTGTTTACTACACCTGTAATTTAAACGGTGGACTATCTAGTGATAAATATGTAGTTATTGAGCTTCCTTTATTTTTGGTGTTGTTTGTGTTCATGTTTCGTTTCCATTGTTTTATTGACCTTGTTACTGTAGATGTTTCCGATCTGTTCCGAAGTTCCATTTCAGTGTCGAACTGAGTCCAAAAACTTGAACAGAAATAATTGGTACAAATGTATTGTTTCACGCTATTTCATGAATATATCTGTTATGTCGTGGCGGTCAGATTTGTTTGAGGAAGAAACCTATGCAAATTGCACTGGCGATATTTATTAGTTTGCAACAAATTAAAACTGGTGTGGTCCTTCCCAGGTCTCGTAATATCCTGCTGGGATTTATATTTAGAGTATCAGCTTTATTTCCATACACATTCCAAAATGTGTTTAAAATTAATGAAAGACCTGCATACACTGATATATGTAAATTTAAAGAGGATAGGTCTACTCTATGCAAATTTAGAATTAGTGCCCACTCTCCTGAAATTGAGAAGGGCAGGTACTATAATATTCCACGTGAAAATCGTGTTTGCTTATCATGCAAAGCTGGTAAAGTAGAAGATGAATTACATTTTTTCCTTGACTGCCCATCTTATGCACATTTAAGGCAAGACTTTTTGGAAAAAAAATAAAAAATATCTTAGGTGAAGTAAATCAAAAAGTTTTCAATAAACGTCATATGATTGCAATTCACCAAAACTTCTCAATATCATTGTCAATTGTATGAATAAATGCATGTCCAAGAGAAATAAATCCTAGTCAACGTTTATATAATGTTCCTCGAATACCACAGTCATTGATGTGCATACATAATGTACATGTATAGTAATATAATAACTATACATGTATATCTAGGACTATTTTCCAGGTCACTGTTGACTATTATTTTATAAATGTAGCATTTCTTTAGCATTAACTGCTATTTGACTTTATTGTTCATGTTGTTGTCTGTCATGTGCATTATTATGTATGTTAATCATTCAATTTATTATAATGACTCTGCCCATAATGGGACCATGATTGGTAAATAAAATATCTGATCTTATCTTACCTTATAACAAATGAAATGAGTACATTTTCACTCTAGTATATGTATATATTTATATATGTACGTATGCAAGCTGATGCCACTGTCGCTCCCACATGTATTGATATTATATAAATGTATGTTTTACATGTATATCTTTCTTTATGTGTCATAACCATCTATTGTAAATGTGTTAGTACCAATAAAATATTGTCTATTGTCTATTGTCAAAATCGAACTTTGATTATAAACAACATTATTAGATAAAATGTTGCATTATAATAATAAATGGAAAAAATTACATTTGTTCAAACGTAACACAAATGTCGGAATTGAAACATGTCCTTTCCGTGATTGACTTTATTATTTACAAAGTGATGCAAAACTTTTTGCGATGGCCACTCGAGGATTGTCTTTGGTTGTCAGGCGAGTTTTTCTGCACTACAAGAAACAAGTGAAGTTACCATCAGTGCAAAGACTCTTTCAGGTATAGCTGCAAATTTTAAGTCCAAAATTACCTGCCCACAGGTACTATTTATCTCCCAAATACGAACGTGTTATACGGATCCGATCTGTTTCCTCTTCCAAGTTTGAAAATGCTATTGGCCAGGAAAAGTTCAAAACTCTTCATATGTAGGGAGGATTAAAGTATTTTCTGTCAAATTTTATCATTTTCGAATTTGCAAACTTGAAATTTGTATTTGATAGATTACCAACCACTACATTAGAAGAATTTAAGCAAAGGAGAACATGTTGACCTGCTCAAATACGAAATAGTATCTCTACCACATATATGCATTAATCTCGTTGAAATTAAATTTCTGAAGAAATTTTCTGCTCTGTATCTCCATTCTAAACATGCCACAAGCACTAACAAAGCTATTCTGGAAATTTAAAATCAGACCCCCAGGGCATTCCGATGCATATTTTGGACTACATGACATTTCATCCCATAACAAAATCGGACCATAGCCAAAACGGACTACACCAAATCGGACCATAACCAAAATGGAACCCATTTTGATAATGATTTTGGATGGCAAAGAACATATGGGTTTTTATAATATCAAGGGAAAACTTCACAGAAATCTTTATGTTTTTTCAACTTTTACTCAAAATTTAAATTTATAACATTTTATTTTGAATGTGTCTTCAAATCAAATCAAATAAGCTTTATTTACAGTTGGCAAGACATAACAACAATATAACATAAGCTCTGAAGAGCTTTTGAACCGACTAACATACAAGCATACAACTTCAGTTTAGTGTTGTGTATATGTCGTGTACAAGTTGTGGTTTTGTACATGTTATAACATGTACAAAATAATTGTACATGTTATAACTTGAACAATGCAAAAATACAAGTTATAACATGTACAAAATTAGGTCGTACATGTTATAACATGTACACAATATTGTTAAAAAATGGCTTTAACTTGTACAATACATGTATATAGAAATAATTTTAAATCTGAAGTAATGAAGAGCAATAATCAAAAGCAAAAGAAACATAATATACAGCATGCATAAATTACTACATTTTGTACTTTACCAATCCAGAAACCAGCTGTGCTTACTTGTTGCTACATGACAAAGACATATGGCACCTAGAGTTGCACATAACTTTTAACCGTCGACATTTACATCTACCAGACTTATAATTTCTTTTCGTACATTGACAATGCACAAAACCTTGCCCTCCACTCAACGATATCTTACTCACCATCTCTCTCACACTCATATCACTCACTAGGACTTCAGACACATCTAAAGTGGCATTTGCAACAAATTGAACCTGATTTCTACTCATATATCCTTTTATTTGTCTAACTTTAGTACCAATCGTATAGCCATCATGTTCATTTACATTCATCACAACACCTGTTATGTTTCTCTCGTCGACAGGGCCCCTATCAACAGACGGAATTTGAATGATAACATTGTCATCCTTGGAGAGAACAGTTAATTTTGTTTTTGTGTTCTTTGTCAAGGAATCGGCTTGCACCTGTTGGCCAGATAGGGCCCTCTTTCGTGTTGTCGATATCTCATACTGCTTCAGCAGGATTCTTTCTTTGACAGAAGATTTTGTTGCATCTTTTGCCTGCTTAACACCTCCTATTAAGGTTTCTACCCTCTCCTTTGAAAACAGGGTATTGTTTGTGTAAAGCAAAATTATGTCCTATGAAATTATGTCCACCAGGACAATATTTCATGGTTATATTGTCATGGAATTTTGTCTTATCTATACTATTTTGTCCTTTATCTGGACAGTATAATATCATCTTAGAGGACAATATATCATAGTGAAACTGTGTCCTAACAAAGGGAGATAATTCTAATTCTAATTCAAAACTTGTACCTTGTTTGTTTATATATTTCAAATTGAATCAAATATAGTGTAATAAATATCATTTCTATGACAAAGAAATCTCTTACATTTTGAAATAAAGTATAGTATAAATATGTGAAGCATAAAAATATCATATATCCAGTTGATGTCGGACATTATTTCACAGTTAAAAAATGTCCAGTAAGAATGGACAACATCTCATGATGGAGGACACAATTTCATTATGAAATAATGTCCATGGACAATATTGCATATGCTATTTTGTCTGGAGGACATTATTTCATGGAGGACACTATTTTATTTTACATTTGCAGAGGAATTTTTCGTCGACATATCAAGAATTTCATTGTAAAATCTGTCTTGGGTATCCACTTGCATCTGAACTCTTTACTACTATGAAAGTAAATCTATTGCCTTCTGAGTAAAACTTATGGTTTGATTACTTTAGATCAGGAAGTTTATTGTTTCAATTCCTTTAATCATTTCTTTGATCTTCATTTATCAAGGGGTTTACCCACCAATCAAGTTTACAACCTTTATGTAACAATCAACACCTGTCCATATATCACCCAATAATTAGGCCTTAATGAAAACCTATACACAATATACATAAAAGTCATAATCACTAAAGATTGTTCTAAGCACCCAATTAGTCTTCTTTTATTATTTTTCCAACTTAATGAAAATTGTATTAGTTTTCTTCTTATTTATCTCTTTATTCATTAAAATTCATATTAAATACACTCATAATTATATCTATGATGTAAGAAAAAAAGTTGAGAATAAATAAACATCAACATTCACATTATATATTATAAGAATAATTAAAACATTATAACATTATTAATACATAAAATTATCATATTTATTAAAGGAAATTATATTTTGTATTTCAATAGTCCGATTTGGTTATGGTCCGTTTTGGTAATGGTCCGTTTTGGTTATAGTCCGTTTTTGTTATGGGATGAAACATCCGGTAGCGCATATTTTGGCATATTTAGATTTCAAATCTGCAAAATTAATGATACTCTCCTACCGTTTTAAGTATTTAAAGATGCATTTCAACAGATATCGACTTCGAATTGTATGCCATTTTTGAGAAGCAGACTATAGCAAAAAACGTCACTAAATTGATCACATGGTACACTTATTGAGATTAACAAAAATGGCATACAATTCGAAGTCGATATCTGTTGAAATGCTTTATAACTCCTTAAAATTTTGCAGATTTATCTGAAAAATATGTTTTATATATGAAATCTGACTTGTGCTTGATCTGACACAATCCGTCCATGCCAAAATATGTATCGGAATGCACCAGAGGTTAGATTTTAAATTTCCAGAATACCTTTGTAAGTGCTTAAGGTTGAGATTAGACTGGAGATACAGAGCAGAAAATTTCTTCTGAAGTCTAATCTCAATGAGATTACCACTACACATGTAATGTACCAGGAGATTTACTGTACACTAGTTTAAGTGAAAATGAAGATTTCGCTTGACATGTGTATGAGCAGTTCTATTTACTCCTTAACCTGCTTCAGGTGAAAATTTGAACAGAATGTAGAATTTCTATTGTACTGAAATATTGTTGAAAGTGGTATTAAACACCATTATCCTTCCTTCTTTAATGAAGATTAGATACTATTTTGCCTGGATATTTGATATTTACAGTTTACTTAAATGTCACAAGTGCAAAACGTATCTATAGATAATTTCTATATGAATTAATGTTAAACCTACATTATATTTACAAGTTAATTGGTATTTTTATATGGGAGAACAAAGTACAACTGTAGAAAGCTGTTTTTTGAAGGATTCTACGTACTGTAGGGACTAAGACAACTATTGGTGATAAGACATTCCATTGAAATTATGGTGTATGGGAAAATGAAATTTATAGAAAATAGTAAATTTAACTAGACTGTTGCTAATCTTGTAGACAAAGCATGAAAGCCTTATCTTGTTCTGGGATCAAAACTTCCTTACAGTGGAAAACCTATCTTTAAAGTCATACATGTAGCTTAAATTATTATGAAAAGAAAGTTGAACCAATGATGGCCAACAATAATTCCACCAATAGAAACAAAACAAAGAATCTCATCTGACCTTAACTCACCGAACACAAAGAAAGACCACGACATATGACATTGTCAATCCAGGTCCTGGCTTGGGACAGGCACAAAAATATGGAGACTAAACCTCTTAACGGAATCCCCAACCTCTTCCTGATAACTGGATCTCCATCAATACACATATAAACAAACTATATATAACACTTGCACAGTTTACTTCCACTCAAATAAAGAGACCACTTACATTGTTGTATTGTCACAAAAATGAATGACAACATGAATATAGTCAGTACAATAGCATGACTTACGTAGAGCGAGCTAATAATGAAGATAAATATCTCTGTTTGAAAAAAATTGGTCTCATGATCAAACTCACTTTTCGGTTGACTAAGACAATTTGACTTCAATCCCTGGAAGTCCAACCTTTTATTCTCTCTCAAAATCTGGAAGAATTCTATAAGCCAAAACTGTCGTGGTCGTGTTCGTATGGTAGTTGGATTTATAACTACATTGTATCTATGCAATCAGTGCCTATCACCACTAACATTGTGACTTCGAATCCTACTCAGGAGAGGTGTACTTGATACAACATTATGTGATAAAATTTGTCAGTGACTTATGGGTACCCCGTTATCTCAACCAATAAAACTGATGACAAAATCTCATTAGCACATCCGTGGTACACATTTAAGCCAGGTGACAAAATCACAAAATAAAATTATTTACATAGTTGTTAATGTTTTAAACATCTATATTCACTGAAAATAATCAACATATCCAAAATTAATAATATGTGACTTGCAATTAAAACATGCAAACACAATATTATTGTTACAGATGCTCCATCAATACGACAGACTTTCCCATCATAAAAGTACATGTTGATGAGTAATCGTCTGCTTGAATTTGGCAGCATAAATTGTGAGCGACATTGTCAGCAAACGTAAATATAAATTACCATCTTCTAATCAAAGTATACAGATCCCTCTTTACTACCGTATTAATACTCTTAGACATATCAGAATCAAAATAATTCCTGGAAGCCAGAATGTGTTTTGAGTTTTAACATGGGTTGGCAGGATATTAGTGAATTTTATCCGCCAACCCATGTTAAAACTCAAAACACATTCTGGCTTCCATGAATTATTTCTTAAGTATACCTCGCCATGAGCCGGATTCAAACTCCACATGTATAAGAAAGACAGTTGAGTATGTTCAGATTGAGATCAAAACTTCTATTAAAGGATATTTTCTGTAGAGCTACATGTATACATGTATTTGATGGTGAATCAAGTCTAGTTTTTTGAAGTACTGGTAAATTGATTCATTATAAATACACTCACTGACAGTGCCGTCTTAACGAATGGGCACGTTGGGCAGTTGCACGGGGGGCCTACTAACATAGGGGCACCATGCTAATCTATGTATGTTGTGTACAGCATGTTTTTAATGTTTAAACACTGATTTTGTTGGAAATACCAATACACTATATATATGTTTAATTTTATTGACAATTTATATTTTATTCCTGTGAGTGGTTGTGTAGGTAGGGGCCCCAGTACACTGCTTTGCCCGGGGGCCTATAATGCTGTAAAGATGTCCCTGCTCACTGATATTTGCAATGCTTATTAGACACATAGTGACATACATACCAAATGAAATTACATGTACAACTGGATATATTACCTGTAAAGAAAATATAAGTTTAAAAATTAGGTGCATTTAAATGTATACAGGTTTAAAATTACATTTTGACAGTTTGCCATACTTTATTGATTTTGTACTCAACTAATTCTCTTGTGTAGGAGGAAGACTGTGACACACTTTATAGAAACACAATTTAAATAGGTTTACAAGTTCTGTTTGATATCATACTATTAGTTCTGACAGGTAAAATTATTACCTGGTGTTTGTTACACATCACAGTTACTATGATGTCATTTTAAACTTAACCTTAAAAGTTGAATTATTAGAGATGGATCAACTTTGACATTTGTATTGTAATGATATAAATACTACTTTGTTTACTGCTTTAAAATGATATTTGTTTTTTTGTGTGTATTTATTTTAACTAAATATGAAGAAAATTGATTGAAGCCAGCTCTTTTTTCTTACATGTACATGTATATTAATGCATTTGGAGAAGTTTAGCAAAAAACAACAACACAAAATTACATTAATTTTCTTCAATAAATGTCTGTAGAATTTGACTTTTCAGTTGTAAAGGGCTGTATATGTGGATTTTAATAGTGATTTATCCTATACATTTCTTTAAGATATCCTTCCTATTGACTGGTCATCATTCACTCCTCTAACTGCATCGGTGGTGTAATTGTTAGCATGCACACCTAGAGTGCGGTAGATCGTTGGTTCGAGTCCTGTTCAGGTCAACCCAAAGACATTAATATTGCTATTTATTGCTTCTCCACTGAGCACGAAGCATTAAGGAGTAAGAGTAAAGACTGGATGGCTTGGAATCGGAATAATGTATCCGGTCTAGTTCAAAGCTGACATCATATATGTTCGTCTCATCTAGCCACGATATAGCTGAAAAATTGCTCACTTGTGGTTAAAAACAATAATCACTCATTCTTATTCACTCCTCCGTTCAAGAAGAGGTGCGGAATGGATAAGAATAACTGAATAGCAAATGAGAGAAGAAGATCTTTTAACTCGTAAACTTTGCACATTAAACAGACTATACTGAAAATTATAAGCCTACCCAAGACTGGGGGAGGTGGGTTCACTTTATCAGTTTGAGATATCTGTCCATGGTTTTCTCTCCCAACAAAAATTGCAGGTAGTCATAATTAAGCTGAAAAATGGCTGACAATGATGATAAACAACAAAAACCCAAATAAACCTGATGGAAATTAAATCTTTTTATCAAATTAAAATAATATGTGGTATACTGCAGTGACATTCCATAGGCCATGTTTACTAAACTAATCAATAAATTGTTCTGTTCATGTCACAGTTATGAATGGAACGCCAATAGCAAATCTATGAATTAATTAATAAAGTGCTTAATTAACAATGGCCTAAAGACTATTATGATAGATGATAGTGTTTTATAGGGAAAGTTTGCTTTATTATTTTACAAGCTAGGATATATACCTTTACAGGGGCGGATCCAGGATTTCAAGTTAGGGGGGGGGGGGCGCACTTAAAAAAATCGCGCTGAGTGGAGGGAGGCACGAAAATTTTTGGGGTATTTCGTGTGAAAAATCACGAATTTACGTAAAAAAAAATCATATTTTTTCCAATTTTAGGGGGGGGGAGGGGGGGAGGGGGGCACGCTCCGGGTGCGCCCCCCCTTGGATCCACCCCTGCTTTATGGATGTACTGTATACATTTTGTATGAACTTGAAAGAAAATCCCTCTGGATGGTAATAATCAAAAGTTCAGGATCATCTCACAGAGTCACAGGACAAAGTTATAACTAGGACCATTTGGGAAAATGAAAAAAAAGATTTTTTTCTCAGAAACTCTATATTTGATTGAACCGAACTAAACATGAATAATCATTGGATGTTCCCTTACAATTTTGCCCATGGGAAAAATATATCAAAATAATTGCTTTCTGAAAGTAATGAACCATTTGAAAGCAAACTTAGCTGGAAGTGCCCTGAACAGTCCTCTATAAAAATCTATTTGATATATTTCACCACTGCACAAAAGATTAAAGTCTTATCACAGGCTTAACATGCAATGGTATGGATATTTACCTTACAATTGGGAGATTTATTAAATATTGTACATTGTACATACATTTTGTACAATGTATGCAGGATACAAAAATGTACAAAACGTGTATAATATCCCTGTTGTATAAAACAGTTTTAGTTCAAGTACAATGTATACCCACCAGTACAATGGGGTGGGTACCTTAGGGGAAATATATGAAAAATACTATAGCGATAATATTTATGTAGGTTTTACAATCAATTACTTAAGCCTGAATATTGCAGGATTAATACAATATTTATGAGATTTTAATGAGAGATTTATTTGAATGTGGGATGAAACAAGAGAAATGATTTATGTCCCTTGTTTCTGTACCAAATTCAAATAAGAATCATTGAGCTATCATAACATAAACAACTAAAAACAACTGCCATATTTAAATATGCTAAAGATTTAAAGAGGAATCAGAAATACTATTATAAACAAATTTAAATTTACATGTATTTAGTAGCAATAGACTTGCATGTATTGTAAAAGAGTGACCTAATACATGTATATTTCTTTGAATTGTACAGAGATGTAAGTTTTCCTCTGAACAGCAGATTTCTTCCTTTTTGGGGGTGAGGGGAAGGGGGGTGAAATATTTGGTAATAAAATATGTCATTCCTGGTCCAAGCAACTAGTTAATGAGCATTTAAGGACACAGTAATAAGGGTTTCCTCTATTTTAATCACTTAGCACGTTCATCTCTGATTGTATACGTACCTGTCAAGAAAATATTTTTTGTGAGGAATATTGTCAATGTTAGTTGTTGGGTTTGTTTATGGTGTTTAACACCACTTTCAACAATTTTTCAGTTATATTTCGTGGTGGTCAGTTTTATTGCTTCAGGAAACCAGAGTACCCAGAGAAAACCACCGACCTAGTGTCTGTGGCAAGTCACTGACAAACTTTATTGTCAATATAAAGTAAATATTTTTATGAAGAATAGTAATATGTTTATTGATTACATTATATCTCAATTAATACTGATAGGTAGTTTACCTGTATTAAAATACAGTATAATGTAAATTGATATTCATTAGCACTGTGTGGTATACATTGATCCAGAACATCAATAAACTTTATCTTTTATTTATGTTAACTTTGTTAAGATTTATACAGATATATTGAATGTAAAGATGTAGTACAGTGAAACCATTGGTGAGCCACAAAACTTTGTTATTTTTTTTATAAAAATTGTGGTGTTTTAGCACCACTTTCAACAATATTTCAGCTATATCATGGCAACCAATTTTAGTGGTGGGGGAAGCCGGAGTACCCGGAGTGAACCACCGACCATGGGCAAGCAACTGGTAAACTTTATCACTTGCGGTTGCGAGTCGAGTGCACCCTTTTTTGTAATTTACAAAGCCGGGCACGAACCCACGCCGTATTGGTGATAGGTTTGTACAAGTTGTTAGATCCAACGACCTAACTCATTGAGCCACCTGGGCCCCTCACAAAACTTGGAATTTCTGCTTCAGTTGCCAGCTGGGTTCCCTAAAATAAAAAATAAAAATTTAGTGGCCCATCAAAAATATGCTGTACTTCAGGGAACAACAACATAAGTTGCTCTTGATATATTCAAAATTCAAAGCTTAATGAGCTACATTATGTAGCTGTTCAAAGACATCAGTCTTTTATTGACCAGTTATCTGTAACTACAATCAGTGTTAGTGGTAGTGCTATAAAGGATATTATGTTTGTAGCTGTTTTACTTTTAGGAGATTTAATGAATAAAAAAACTATTAACCTTTTTTTGGAATAAGAATTTTTGTTTAAAGCCATTAAAACATATGTCAATAACAATCAGACCCCACTATCAACTACCTAAGGGTGATGATCGTATGGTAGTTGGATTTACAACTACCTATGCAATCAGTGCCTATTCAGTATCACCACTGATGTTGTGAGTTTGAATCTCGATCAGGGAAAGGTGTACAACATTATGTGATAATGTTTGTCAGTGACTTGCGACAGATCCAGTGGTTTTCTCTGGGTCCTCCGATTTCCTAACCAATAAATGAGAGTGGCGTTAAGCACCATCTGAGAAGCAAACAAACACACTATCAACTATATTTAAACCATATTAAAGGATGGTGTGGTGGTGGTTGGGGATGGGGACAGATTGAGTGATATTAAATGTGTGATGGGTAATTGAATGATATTAAATGTGTGATGGGTACTTCTTATCCCAATGAAATGACTGAAAAAGATATAGGGGATACACCTGTTTGTACAGTTATTTCCATTGAATACCTTAGAAAAAGTCCTGTCTGAAATTTACCAACTTTTGACATTTTCAGAGATATAATAGGATCAAAAGCGACCAATACCCAAGTTTTTTATTTTTTATTTTAAGTCCTGTTTTAATGTGCTAAAGTTTAGCATAGTGAAATTGAATAAAATACATGTATTTGTTCTCAAAATCTAGGCTTCAATGAAATCATAAACTGCACATGAAAACTAGGTGAGTGATTCATGCACAGGAGAGGCCCTAGTTATTTGAAATACATTGTACAGTCAAACCTGCCCATGAGGTCACCTCTATTAAGCAGTCACCTGTATTAAGAGATCACCTTTTTCTTTCCCTGTCATAGAAAGTCTCATATGAATTGAACATCTTTTAAAGGGTCACCTATCTTATAAGGCCATTTTTTCTTTGTCCCAAAGGTGATCTCTTAATACAGGCTGATTGTATTTGTTTTTGCAATACACAAACAACTGTTAGAAAGTTTATCTACCACACTATCTGCAGCAACACCTCAGCCTGTGAACAGACATACAAATAGAATATTATTATTGTTTATAATAGATGATGTTGTTTGTACACTGTACTATAGACATGTCAGCTATCTTAGAGATCTGATTAGTTATAATGAAGTAAAGGTGATGGTAAACAAATCTTACCAATCAGTAATAATGGACAGGTTAATTGACATATCAGCTGTTTATTTGATGAGTGTAAGATGATAAGCCAATCTGATGTTGTTGCTATAAATTTTTACCTTTCTAAATGTCAGGTACATAGTGATGCCTACATATATTTTGTTAGAAGGTGAATGGATTGAGAACTGTTTTTTTTTTTTAGTTGGGTACTTTTTGATACTGTTGGTACTTATTGGGGATTTTGTACTGGTTGATACTACTGAGAGAAGAGGTGTTAGTTGGGTTGAATACTGCATAGAGAAGAGATGATAGTTAGGTTGAATACTGTATAGAGAAGAGGTGATAGTTGGGTTGAATACTGCATATAGAAGAGGTGATAGTTAGGTTGAATACTGCATAGAGAAGAGATGATAGTTGGGTTGAATACTGCATAGAGAAGAGATGATAGTTAGGTTGAATACTGCATAGAGAAGAGGTGATAGTTGGGTTGAATACTGCATAGAGAAGAGGTGATAGTTGGGTTGAATACTGCATAGAGAAGAGATGATAGTTGGGTTGAATACGTTTCCTGCAATGTTTTATTTTTTATGTTTGAACACAGGTTGGTTTTTGAAATGTTTAAAACAGAAATGCTTCAGCTAAAACATGACAAAAATGTTTTCTGTGTGAACCCAGCATGAAGAGGTGTTAGAGGGTTGAACAGGTCTGATTCTATTGTTACTCAGATGCTGTGTCTGATGCAATCAGTAATTTTTTTTTTTTATAGACGTTTTCATTGTGAACCCAGCATAAGAACAGGTGTTAAGAGGTTTGAAACCTGATTCTGTTGTTACTCAGCTGCTGTGTCTGATGCCAGCAATATTTCTGTTATTACAATTTTTCTGTTCTAATACAAAAATAAACACAAATTTTATTTGTATAAATGCTAATACAAAAATAAACACAAATTTTATTTGTATAAATGCCAAGCAATTTAATGTGTATTTTTTGTACTTTATATTTTCAGTTTGAGCCAGTTTGTCCTTGTAGTTTGTACTGTACGTCAGCTCTGTATAGAGATGGTATGTAAACTGTTATACATTTTTGTATAATTTTACCTCTTAATAATTTAAAATCAAATTCATTTTCTTGCCTATCACAAATCTATAAAATTCCATGTACAACTAAAGTACATGATTTGATGAGGGAAGTAATGAGCAAAATTTTATAAACCCTCATTTCAAATTTCATTGAATATCTGTTTTTCTTTGAACCTACACAAAATATAAATAAATCCTCAGTATACAAATGTACATGTATTTGTTTGTATTAAGCGTGTTATTATTTTAATTTCGATTTATTGTTGTTTACACGTACATTTCTGCCAATTTATCAACAACAACAAAAATTAAAGGAATTGTACTGTGTAAAAAAAACAACTAATGTATGAACATTTTGATGTGCAAACAGTAGAATACATATAAATCAAATCTGCACACTGCACAGAAAAACAAACTGGATGAAAAATGAATTCTTTTTTTCTTATTATTATACAAATCCCCCTCTCATAAGGCCTGCCAGGGGCCCGGGTGGCTCAGTGAGTTCGGTCGTTGGATCTAACAGCTCATACAAGCTTATCACCAATACGGCATGGGTTCGCGTCCAGCTTTGTAAATTACAAAAAGGGTGCACTCGACTCGCAGCCGCAAGTGATAAAGTTTACCAGTTGCTTGCCCAGGGTCAGTGATTCTCTCTGGATACTCCGGCTTCCTCCACCACTAAAACTGGTCGCCATGATATAGCTGAAATATTGCTGAAAGTGGCATTAAACACCAAAAATTCAAATTCAAATTCATAAGGCCTGCCATCCTTTCTGCAATGAACAAGTGGTCTTATAAGTGGGGTAGCATCTCATCTCTTGAAGGGGAATGTTTTACTGTCACAATTCATCTGATATCTAACCTGATAAGAGGTGAAGCCATTGGTGGGTGGTGGAAGCTTATAAAGTGGAGACTACTGTAATACCAGATTTTTTTAGGAATCATTTTTCATTTTCTGTATTGTGGAACAAAATATTGATATACATGTAGTTGTATATACATTTTATTTCAGGCCAAAAAGAAGGTATGTATGTTAGTGGTCAGTTTGATGCTAAAATCTCTCACTTTCAAATATGATCTTATTTGAACACTTTTGTTAACATACTAATATCGTGTATTGGAAGAGGTAAAGAGTACAGCCTGACTGCAGGCTAGAGGCCGCTTCACACTCACTTTAGGTTGAGTTATGCTCATTGTTGTAGTGACTAAAATATGGAACAGCAATAAAAGCACTGTATCTTAATTTCAGTTTACGTCTAAGTGTAATATTGGATAGTCTTTCATGTTCATTTACATCTGTACCCTTTCTTACTATTAAAGCACAATCATAGTCTTAGGAACAATTTTCTGTCAAAGATTTGAGAATGTTAAGACTT
>MJUT01052108.1:504372-520025 GCA_002080005.1 Gigantidas platifrons
ATGTAATGTATTTGACAGCTTTTCACTGACTTTGTTCATCAACCATGTTTGATCTACTCATTGATTATGTAATGTATTTGACAGCTTTTCACTGACTTTGTTCATCAACCATGTTTGATCTACTCATTGATTATGTAATGTATTTGACAGCTTTTCACTGACTTTGTTCATCAACCATGTTTGATCTACTCATTGATCATGTAATGTATTTGACAGCTTTTCACTGACTTTGTTGATCAACCATGTTTGATATATGCATTGATCATGAAGTGTACTTGTCAGCTTATCACTGATATTGTTAATCAACCATATTTGATCTACACATTCATCATGTTGGTGTACTTGTCAGCTTATCACTGACATTGTTGATCAACCATGTTTGATCTACTCATTCGTCATGTTGGTGTATTTATCAGCTGGACTCTCGTATTCAGTTTAGGCAGTCTTCAATGTAACCCTATATCTCTCTAGACACTTGTATTCAGTTTAGACAGCCTCTTATGTTACCCTGTAATCCCTCTAGACACTTGTATTCAGTTTAAACAGCCTCTAATGTTACCCTGTAATCCCTCTAGACACTTGTATTCAGTTTAGACAACCTCTAATGTTACCCTGTAATACCTCTAGACACTCGTATTCAGTTTAGACAGCCTCTAATGTTACCCTGTAATACCTCTAGACACTCATATTCAGTTTAGACAGCCTCTAATGTTACCCTGTAATACCTCTAGACACTCATATTCAGTTTAAACAGCCTCTAATGTTACCCTGTAATCCCTCTAGACATTCATATTTAGTTTAGACAGTCTCTAATGTTACCCTGTAATCTCTCTAGACACTTGTATTCAGTTTAGACAGCCTCTAATGTTACCCTGTAATCCCTCTAGACACTTGTATTCAGTTTAGACAGCCTCTAATGTTACCCTGTAACACCTCTAGACACTCATATTCAGTTTAGATAGTCTCTAATGTTACCCTGTAATCCCTCTAGACACTCGTATTCAGTTTAAACAGCCTCTAATGTTACCCTGTAATCCCTGTAGACATTCATATTTAGTTTAGACAGCCTCTAATGTTACCCTGTAATCCCTCTAGACATTCATATTTAGTTTAGACAGCCTCTAATGCTACCCTGTAATCCCTCTTGACACTCGTATTCAGTTTAGGCAGTATCTAATGTTACCCTAATGACCTATCATCCCTCTAGACATTCATAGTTAGTTTAGACAGCCTGTAATGTTACCCTGTAATCCTTCTAGACACTTGCATTTAGTTTAGACAGCCTCTAATGTTACCCTGTAATCCCTCTAGACATTCATATTTAGTTTAGACAGCCTCTAATGTTACCCTGTAATCCCTCTAGTCATTCATATTTAGTTTAGACAGCCTGTAATGTTACCCTGTAATCCCTCTAGACACTTGTATTCAGTTTTGGCAGTGTCTAATGTTACCCTAATGGCCTATCATCCCTCTAGACATTCATATTTAGTTCAAACAGCATCTGATGTTACCCTAATGGCCTATCATCCCTCTAGACATTCATATTTAGTTTAGACAGCCTGTAGCCCTTCTTGACATAACACAATGTAAGATCAGAAAACTATACTTGATACAGATAAAATATTTGATATTGATATTCGATATTGATTTGAAAATGTATAAATAATTAATTGTGACTACAAGCTTGTTAGTGTTTCATATTACAGTGTTGATTTTATCCATCTTTCTATTAATTTTTTTTTATTGATTTTTTATTAGCAAGCTTATATATATATGTATTCTTATCAAAACAGACCTGCTACTGTGAAGTTATAGAATATGGTCATGAGTTCTTAGAATTAGTTGTGCAAAAACCCAAAAATTTGCTAGTTGAGTATTTGTAATACTGGTTCCCAAATTGACCTTTTACATTCCAAGGGTTAAACATGAGCAGATTCATGTGTAATTGTCATAAAACATGACTATCCAATTCAATTTGCCACGATTTATACAATTTTGGATTGGCGTTTCTTCTGTGGTGTAATTGGTAGCATGCTTACTTCAAGTGTGGAAGATCATGGGTTTGATCACTGTCTGGATCAAAGTAAATACATGTATGTAATCTGTTGCTTTGTTGCTAAGCACTGTAGCAGCATTAAGGATTAAGAGCAAAGACTTCTTGGCTTTGAGTCAGGGTGATGTATTTGATGGAGTAACATGTCTACCTGCAGGAAGTAATCTCATTCAGTCAGCACTCTTAAGCATTTGGCTTGATGTGTTGTTATAGTACAAAGCAGGTGTCATTATGATCATGATATACATGTACAGGTTGCTGAGCTAATTGCTTGCACGATGTTAAACAGCAGTAACTCACTCATTGCGAGCTTGTGTATGAATATTATCATCTTAGAGGGTTTTTCCAACAATGGGGGTGACATATTTATACCAATGATCCTAGAATTAACGTTTATTAAAAAATAGCTTTTTTCAATACCCATGATTTACAATATCACATGAACCGCCTCAAGAGTGTAAAGGTTAGCATGCTCAGATCAAGTGCAGTAGATCATGGGTTCAATCTTTGGTCAAGTCAAGCCAAATACAATAAAACTGGTATTTGCTGTATCTCTGCTAAGCATGCAGAATTGAGGAGTCAAATCAAAGACTGGTTGGTTCAAATTCAGAAAATGTATGTGACTGAAGTGACACGTCTACATTAGCACTGTTATTTCAAAGTCATAGAGCTAACTCTATAAAAATCAGACTAAGCATTTTGGTCTAGTACAATGCACATCATCATGATAATCTCGTGAAAATGTAACTTCTTCTCGTCATGATATAGCTTAAAATATGCTCACTTGGCATTACACAACAATCACTCACTCACACGCCATATCACAATATTTATGCTAGAATACATTTTAGTATAGCGTGAAATAGATATTGAAATAACATTATCATTGGCAGATACATTGTGTATGTTCTGGAATCATACACTAACGAGCTCACAGACTATTGACAGATATTACATCATGTTGTTGATACATCATTAGGTTACCCAGTCTTAATGTATATACATCATTAGGTTACCCAGTCTTAATGTAATAAGATTAAACACTGAAACGTCTGAGGTACATCTTAAACACATTTACCACTTCACTATCTTCTATATAACCATACAGTCTTAATAGGTATATAGATCTAGGATTAGAGTCAATAGGGGGAAGACAAGATTTTGCTCATTGTCTCTGTCATTATTACAATGTATTATAAACACTGTAACATCTATCACATCACTGACTATCTTCTTTATAACCATACAGACTTACTAGGTACAGTGGAACCTGTCTAATCTGACGCACCAAGGGACCAGGGAAATGTGTCGCACTGTACAGGAGGGCGGAATTTTCAGGTTTTATTTTGGTTAACAGAAAGGCTGTAACATCTGAAGTACATCTTAAACACTTTTACCACTTCACTATCCTCTTTATAAAACTATACAGTCTAATTAGATATATAGATCTAGGAGTAGAGCCAATCAGTGCCAGATTTAGGACAAATGAGGCCCTGTGCTAGTTAAGTTATGAGGCCCTTTCTTGGGCACTGCAGGAGGCCATGACTGCCTGCTTTGTGGCACACTCCCATAGACTATCATTATGTCTGGAATAGCTCTGAAACAGAACACCTTCAAATTTAAAAGTGCACCACATAAGCAAAAATCCATCGTAAAAAAAAATTTGCGCAGGAAGATGGGCCCCCTGGCCAATGGGGCCCTGTGCTAAACCACAATAAAATTTAATGGTAAATCTGGCACTGGAGCCAATAGAGGCATAGGAAGATGTGGCTCATTGTTTCGGTCATTACTACAATGTATAAACAGACTCATATCTAATGTAATACAATAGTTTCACTTGGCTATAATTGTGAATTATTTAAAGGGAAATATGATTCACATTGTATGTGACAAAATGTAATGGTTTTTTGTCCGAGATAAATAATAGCAAATAGAAGTGTTGTTCCATAACTATTGATATTTAATGGAGTATCAGATATATCTTATGTCATGGTTAGGGGGGTTTGGGGGTTACACTAACTTTCGTCTAATGGGGGTTTATACTATCTTTCATCTAATTGGGGGTTACACTATGTTAACGTTTCATCTAATGGCGGGGGGGGGGGACCAATGCTCATCGTGAGGACTGTCTAAAGAGAGAGTTACACTACCTTTCATATAATAGGGGATTGACACCACCATTCAACTAATGGGGGTACACTACCGTTCACCTAATGGAGTTGATACCACCTTTCATCTAATGGGGGTACACTACCTTTCACCTAATGGAGTTGATACCACCTTTCATCTAATGGGGGTACACTACCTTTCACCTAATGGAGTTGATACCACCTTTTATTTAATGGGGGTACACTACCTTTCACCTAATGGAGTTGATACCACCTTTTATCTAATGGGGGTACACAACCTTTCACCTAATGGAGTTGATTACCCCTTTCATCAAATGGGGGTTACTCTCTCTACTGTTCATCTATTTGGGTGATTACACTATCTTTCTCTTACATCTAATGGAGGGGGTTACACTACCTTTCATTCAATAAGAGGGGGGTGGGAGTGGGGTTACACTACCTTTCATCTAATGGGAGGAGGGTTACACTACCTTTCAACTAATGGGAGTAGTCTAACTTTTATTTAATGGGGTTACTCTACCTTTCTTCTATAGAGGGGCTTACACTATATTTCAAGACATAAACGATTAACAGTCTGGGTAAAGCCATATTATGTTGTCTATTATCTTGCTAACAAAATAAGATAATTAATGGGTTTTTTTTTCATTGTTTATACATTTATTAATAATTAATTCAATTACCTGTTGAGATATACCTGGGATTTTCATCAATTTCCAGGTATAATCTATAACTTGGAATTAATAATGGAATTCATACAATAGTATAAACTGTTGTTACTTCCTATAAGATACATTTAATGACGGAAAAAACAACAATAAGCCAATAAAACAAGCATTAACCAATGTATAATGTACATGGTAATTGAACAAAGTGGGTTGTGTTTTATTATAGCCTGGCATCAAACACTGTGGTGGGGGGGGGGTCATCTTCAGTTTTCTGACTTTTTGTCCATTGTCTGATTATTCAGTGAAAGAATTACCGTATATTCTAATGTAAACCCAGAGTAAACTGAAAATGTATAAATAGAACATGAGGTCAATCAAATGCTTAAATATCACTGTCACCAGTTCTGGACAAATTACATCCCAAAACTGTTTTAACCAACTAGTAGATGTCTCTGATCCCTTCTGTTCTCTCGTTTGTCTGAGAGCATAAGCAAGAAAGTTAGAGATCTGTCTGTTCTGTTGTTTGTCTGAGAACATACTAAGCAAGAAAGTTAGAGATCTGTCTGTTCTGTTGTTTGTCTGAGAACATACTAAGCAAGAAAGTTAGAGATCTGGGGTCGATTTCACAAAAAGTCGTAAGTCTAAGATCAGTCGTAAGTGTGAATTTCAACCAATCAAAAGCTTGGAAATCACACTTACGATAACACTTACGATTAATCTTAGACTTACTACTTTTTGTGAAATCGACCCCTGTCTGTTCTGTTGTTTGTCTGAGAACATACTAAGCAAGAAAGTTGGAGATCTGTCTGTTCTGTTGTTTCATGTTGTAAGGAAAGCCTTAACCAAAGTTGGAAGCCTTTTGTTCTCTTGTCAAAGGAAAATTTTGAATGTAGCCCTTCTGTTTGCTGCACTTGGTAATTTAAGATGTTTGGCAGTATGAGGACAAAACCAAAGAATAAATAAGGGTAATAACAAAATTACAGAACACCGAGCAATCTTCTAAAGGGAAATCAAAACTCATAAATCAATAAACAGACAAAATCAGTCAACAACTGGAAAACTGGGAAAACCGCAATGGCCCTGACTTGGTACAGGCATTTATATATATTTTTCAACATTAGGAATCAGAATGGACCATTGGATCGAACGCTGATATCCAACTGATTAGTCGATGTTTCCGACTATCAGTGCACCATTACTTTCTATTCTTTTTTTTGTCTAATGAAATACTTGACCAGTAGTTACTGCCATTTTTTTTTGTCTAATGAAATAATAGACCAGTAGTTGCTGCCGTTTTGTTCTTTTTTTGTCTAATGAAATACTTGACCAGTAGTTGCTGCCATTTTGTTCTTTTTTTGTCTAATGAAAGACTAGACCAGTAGTTGCTACCGTTTTGTTCTTTTTTTTGTCTAATGAAAGACTTGACCAGTAGTTACTGCCGTTTTGTTCTTTTTTTGTCTAATGAGAGACTTGACCAGTAGTTGCTGCTGTTTTGTTCTTTTGTTTTGTCTAATGAAAGACTTGACCAGTAGTTGCTGCCGTTTTGTTCTTTTTTTGTCTAATGAAAGACTTGACCAGTAGTTGCTGCTGTTTTGTTCTTTTTTTGTCTAATGAAAGACTTGACCAGTAGTTACTGCCGTTTTGTTCTTTTTTGTCTAATGAGAGACTTGACCAGTAGTTGCTGCAGTTTTGTTCTTTTTTTGTCTAATGAAAGACTTGACCAGTAGTTACTGCCGTTTTGTTCTTTTTTAACTCACCTGACCCAAAGGGTCATGTGAGCTTTTGTCATCACTTTGTGTCCGTCGTCGTCGTCGTCGGCGTCTGTAAACTTTTCATACTTTCTTCTTCTTCTTTGAAACCACTGAACTGATTTGGACCAATTTTGGCAGAAATGTTCATTGGGAGGTCCTCTACTAAATTTGTTATTTTGGTGCAGATCGGAAATCCAACATGGCCGCCAGGGCCAATAATGTGTTCTGATTGGTTGAAACTTTGAAAATCTTCTTGTCAGAAACTACTCAGCCGATGGAATTGTAACATTATAGAAATGATGACTGGATGGTCCTCTACTAAATTTGTTATTTTTGTGCCGATCGCATATCCAAGATGGCCGCCATGACTCGACTTAGTTTTAACATAGCACCCTATGGGAAAAATGTTTAAAAATTGTTTCCTCTGAAAGCAGTAAGTCAATTTAAAGCAAACATGACATGAATGGTCCTTAGGTGGTCAACTTTCAAAATAATGTCATGTGACCCCGACCTCCATCCAAGATGGCCACCATCAGCGAACATAGTTTTAACATAGGACCCTATGGAAAAAATGTTTAAAAATTGTTTCCTCTGAAACCAGTATTCAAAATAATGTCATGTGACCCCGACCTCCATCCAAGATGGCCGCCATCAGCGAACATAGTTTTAACATAGGACCCTATGGAAAAAATGTTTAAACATTTTTTCCTCTGAAACCAGTAAGTCAATTTAAAGCAAACATGGCATGAATGGTCCTTAGGTGGTCAACTTTCAAAATAATGTCCCCCATCCAAGATGGCCACCATCAGCAAACATAGTTTTAACATAGGACCCTATGGGAAAAATGTTTAAATTTTGTTTCCTCTGAAACCAGTAAGCCAATTTAAATCAAACATGGCATGAATGGTCCTTAGGTGGTAAACTTTTAAAATTATGTCCTCTGACCCCGACCCCCATCCAAGATAGCCACCGTCAGCGAACATAGTTTTAACATAGGACCCTATGGGAAAAATGTTTAAATTTTTTTCCTCTAAAACCAGTTAGCCAATTTAAAGCAAACATGGCATGAATGGTACTTAAATGGTCAACTTTCAAAATTATATCCAGTGACCCAGACCTCCATCCAAGATGGCCACCATCAGCGGACCATTGGACTGTATGGGAATTTCATTGAAAAACCTTTTTGTGAGAAACTACTCAACAAATTGAATATTTTGCATTATATGAATGTTACTTGGATGGTTCTACACCTGATCTATTATTTTGGTGCAGATTGGAAATTCAAGGTGACCTCCATTGACGGATGAAGTTTAACATACCGGTAGGTCCTTTACCAGAATTGTAATTTTGGTGCTGATCGGTAATTAAACATGGCTGCCAGGGTTAGATAATGTTTTCTGATTCGTCAATCTTTAAAAATCTTCTGGTCAGAAACTACTGATTCAATTGAATTTGTTTTCTGGTGTGAATGATCTATGGATGGTCCTCTACCTAAATTGTATATTTGGTTCTGATTGGAAATTCAAGATGGCCGCCATAGACGAACAAAGTTTAACATAGAAGCCTACAAGACCCAATGGGAATTTGTACTGAGTTGTTCTTCTCAGAAAGTACCAAGCCAGTTGACTTGATTTGTTCTATGCTGCTCCTATCTGCAAACAGAAAGACTTGAAAAATATGCTTGTTGATAACCTTCTTCAAGAATTAAAACTTAAGCAGGCTAATATACTTACCATGGGAGATTTTAATTTTGACTTTAGGTTTTCAGAATTTATGGAGCACACATTCAATAGTAAGCAAATTGTGTCTTAAGTCGCAAGAAAATATGAATCTTTGTTAGACTTAAGGATTTACCCTGCCAATTATTACCAGGTGAGCGATGACAGGCTCTCCAGAGCCTCTAGTTTGTCTAATGAGAGACTTGACCAGTAGTTACTGTCGTTTTGTTCTTTTTTTGTCTAATGAAAGACTTGACCAGTAGTTGCTGCTGTTTTGTTCTTTTGTTTTGTCTAATGAGAGACTTGACCATTAGTTACTGCTGTTTTGTTCTTTTGTTTTGTCTAATGAGAGACTTGACCAGTAGTTACTGCTGTTTTGTTCTTTTGTTTTGTCTAATGAGAGACTTGACCAGTAGTTGCTGCCGTTTTGTTCTTTTTTTGTCTAATGAAAGACTTGACCAGTAGTTGCTGCCGTTTTGTTCTTTATTTGTCTAATGAAAAATTTGACAAGTAGTTGCTGCCGTTTTGTTTTTTGTTTTTTTGTTGTTGAAGGAAAGTCTTGGCCAGCAGCAATTGAATAAATTTGTATTTGTTGTATGCTGTAAGGTAGAATAGCTCAAAGATGATAATATATTTTTATTGAAGAAAACTTTCATAAAATGCTTATTAAAATTTGCATAATTATGTGGTAAGTTAGGCGAAGACTATAAATAATGCATTATATTGTTATATTTCATTTTTGTTTTATTGCCACAAGATACAGGATAATATTGACATAATTATTGAACACAAGAAAAACAGAAAATGAAGAAATGTATATTAGGTAGAATTTAAAGAGACTGTTTGTCACTGTAACAATAGTGTGGGGTTATAAAATTCTACTTATTATCTGAATCAGAAAATAATGTTTGTTGTTTCTTTCAAAAGATGTGTCTACAAGTCCTTGAAAAATAGTTGTCAAATGGCTTTAGAGTACATGATTGCTTGAAAGTCATTTAAGTACTTGATCTGTATTGTAGAACGTTTCTTTATGAACTATACAAACAAATATTGTACCTGATCTATTTTGTAGACCATGTCTATATATACGAACATTGCAAATGTAGCTGAGTTGGTTATATTGGCAGTTGATTATCCTTCCTGATATTTTCAATTTTTAAAAATCACCAATAATTTGAAGATTTATTCTTCTCTCTTTGGATAATAAATTACATTTAAACTTATATATTTTCATTCCATTATAAAATTTAGAGATAGTTTTGACTTTGAATATATAATTTTGTCCTCAAACATTTTGCTTCAAAGCATTTCAGGGACTGTGTTTATTTTATATATCGTTTGAATAAATGTTTCATTGCTTTAGAACTACTATGTAGCTCACAATAGGAGGTCCTTGACTTCCACTTTGTTTGAATATTAGGTTTATATAACTTTATTATTAATTTCTAAAGAAATTTACTTCTAAATATTTTCGTTTGTTAATTTACTCTTGTTCAGCATTATGTTGCAATAAAAGTTGTACCTTGTCGCTTATTATAGCCAAAATCTACAGTCGGTTTAGTGTTTTCCACATCTGAATCACTTAGCTTACATTTACTGTGAGTCAAGCCTCACTTAGTGTCAGTCGTCCAAAGTAGTCTCCCGAAACGTCCATCGTCTTGTTTGTCTGTGGGTTATTGGACAAGAGCATCCTTGGTATATGTCATTCCTGCTACGCAAACAAGTATTGTGTCTGATCTATATTTTAGAACTTTATGAACTCTACGAACAAGTCAACTCTTGACAAACAGCCCCTACACACTCACTATTAAAAGGTTTCAATAAATGTAAGCTAATGGATCCTGGTATAAATAGGTTATTAACATGGTCATGGAAACCATACAAGGTCATAAACTTTGTTAACATTGTTTTTCAGTAAAATTTGTTGTTTTGTGATTATGTAAAGAAGTGATTTTTATTAAAAAAAAATTAGAATTGAATCAAATTTTACCTGAATTTACATATTAATGACACAAATTGTACATTTTATATAGTCCTCTGACATCGTAAGCCAAGATAGTTATTACAGACTTGTGGGAGCCATGGTAGTGATATTATGCTCCAATTCAACTGGTTCCTATCAGCTGGATTTCCGTAATAGAGGGTTGCTGCTAACAAGGAATCTACTGAACCAAGGGTTCCTATTGGTTAAGTTGAAGTCATCAATTCGAAAGTTTATGCGATTGCCACCATGCCTTGGTTAACCATTACGGAATACCAGTATCACAAATGACCATGGATATATTCTCCTTGTCATAATCACAATCTGGTCCTTTCATGACTTGTTACCAGGTTTGTAACAATAGTAACATAACAGATGCCACTAGTGAAGCAGGAACTGATTACCCTTCCGTATCACCTGAGTTCACCCATGGTTTTTAGTGGGTTTTTTGTTGCTCTATCATTGGTTTTCTCTGTAGTGTTTTGTAAATCGTTGTTTGTCCTTTTGTTCTTTTTCTTTTTGTCCAAACTTTTCTCCATTGCATTTTTCTCAAATTTCATTGATCAGAAATATTTTTTTTGTATTTCAGAAGCTACTGTTGTATACAAAGATGGACTACCTGTGTTTTCAGTGCCTTTACCTTCCAGGAGACAGAATTGCGAATTCACCATGAAGCCAGTCACACATACTGTGGGAACGTTCTTGTCCTTTCTAAGAGATGAAGATGGTGGGATAGACAGAGCAGTTATATATACTGATGGTAGGATGTCATTATGATATAGGACCTAAGAGGTCTAAAAAATTTTATATATAAATCAGTAATTTCAACACTAAGGAAAAGAGTAGAGTACTTTTAGACAGATGACATTTTTAGCCGTGGCTAAGCCACAGGCTATTGCTACTAGAACCTTCAAGAACGGTAACTCATGCTGTATGACGTATGGTTCATGTGCCACTCAGTTATTACTGCGCATTGAAACATAGTTCTCATTATAGTGTGTATTGAATTCGCAATACCTAACAAATAAATATGACAACTGACCACAATAAATTAATATACAAATGAGTTTTTATGATTCTAAATCTATTGAGACTGGAACTTCCAGCTGTAAAATTCTCAGAATCGAAGCGTAGATATCTATTGTTTTGATCGTGTCACCTTCAATCTAAGATGTTGGAGGGAAGGGCTAATTTAAAAACAATAAATATTTATCCCATTTAAGGATGTAAATATAAATATTCAAGGATAATTAACAATGGAAGATTGTAGAAAAGATATTTATCTTACAGAACGGTATCATTGTACTTCACAAATCAGATTAATGTAAACTGTACACAGTTCAATAATATAAAAATAGATCGCTATTTTTAACCAGATGGAGAGTACTTGGGTCTAATTGAAGAACAATCAAGCATAATAAAGTAAAGAACCCAAAACTACTATTTTCATTGTTTTGTGTGTTATTTATAGCAATATTATGCATTTAATAATCATTTTGATTACAAAAAAAATTAAGAAAAACGATCTAGTTTCTATCACTTCTTCTTTTCCCAATCACAGCGATTTGCAGATCGATATGAAGAAAAGAAGCCTTAATCTACGTTTTACATAGTAGTTTTAAGTGTTATTTACATGAAAATCTAGATTTAATGATCATTTTCTGTACTTCATTACAAAAAAATATTTAAACCGATATATTTGAGCAAATATTATCATTGTTCTTCTTTTCTGATATTTTTGTTTTTCTGGTGTATAAGTAAAATACGATAAATTTCAGTAAACACGATATCGGCATTTTCATAAAAGATACGTGGCAAAAATATGCGGGTGCCATACGCATATAGGACGATTATTCAAAATTAGAAGTCGACTTGAACTTCGTGTAATTATCATACCTAAAAAAGTTGTAAATTTTTAATCATTTTAAGTGGCGAATTGCTCTATAAAAATAATTGTCAAAATTAAAATGCATTCGTCAATTACGAAAATGACGAGAGCGCTGGCTGAATCACAGTTAAATAACGGTAAATCATTATACATGTACCCGAAAGTTCCCCCTCAGTTGCAGTCGCAATTTTGCAAGTTTTAAACGGGTGAAATTCGTATCTCTATAAGACCATAAGAGTTACGGGACCGTAGCTAATATGTTGCTTAAATGTGTAATCTAAGCAGGGCCTCCAAGAGAAATTTTACAAGGCGGACAAGACTGCTTTGGAAAGGCTGAGACTTCTCTAGATCTCAAAATAGAGGATTTGAGGTCCAATTAAACCACTGGTAAACTTTCATGAATGTGTTATTTCTTGTGCAGCAGAATGTCTAGATAACATATCCTTTATACAAAGCAGTAACAAATGTAATTTAGAAGTCTAAGTGAATTTTACATAATTAATTTTTCCTACATCAACTAAAAATAGTTGAAAATGCCAAAAAAAAANAAAAAAAAAAAAAAAAAAAAAAATTAAAATAAAACATCTAGGGCTAAGGATAATGAGGCCCTTCAGAGATTCACAGGCCCTTTCATGACTCTCCTTGCACCAGATGATGTACCGGCTGACCCCACACCCCCTCCCTCCTCTCATAAGACCTGATTCTAAGGATGGATCAGTTTTTGCCTTTTCAATTTAAGTTTCCATTTTCAATATTACAGTCTACATACAAATACATATCAGAATGTGAAGAAAATGACTTCCTCGTTTCTAATAAGATATGTTAATTTACATTAAATGAGGGGGGGGGATAACTTATAATGACATACAAAAAGAAAGCTTTAAAATAACCAATATTAATGTGTGGCCAATTGTTTCCTGTACACTTAACATTTTCATATCAGAATAACCAGTTTAGCATTGTTATTGTTGTTAATGTTTTTTCATGGATATATTTTAAAATCTATTATGATTTTTTTTTATTTTATATATCGTAGCATAATACAGACAGTATTTCATTAAGGATTTTTTTCTGTCTGATATGTGATACTTTTTATAATCCTTTTCTCTTTGAAACTACCTGTGCAATTAGTGCTTATCACCACTGAAGTTGTGTGTTCCAATCCCAGTTTTGGTACTTGATACAACATTATGTGATAACGTTTGTCAGTGACTTGTGAAAGGTAGGTTGTATACTCTGGGTACTCCGGTCTCCTCAAGCCAATCAAACTAACTGCTACGATATAGCTGAAATATTGTTTGAAAGTGGCACTAAACACCATAATCATAGAAATAAGATTAGTGAATACTTTCTGTGGAATATTATTATACCATTATGCCATCTTTTTATCTGTGGTAATAAAATCTCTGATAATCCTGCAGCTGTTCCATTGCCACCATTTACCTACATGTCTCTCAGGCGAGGTACACTCGCTACAACATAATTATGTGATAAAGTTTGTCGGTGACTTGCAGACGGTTCATGGTTTTCTTCGGGTACTCCGGTTTCCTCCAGTAATAATATTCCAACTGGAAAAATCTGACCCCATGGTGTCAATAATTGTACTATAAATTTGGCTATTATTATTCTTAATTTACTGCTTTTGGTTGCTATTCTTAATTGATATCTGTTATTATATGAATTGCTAATTTTTTTTTTAAATAAGCAATGTTGGGTCCAAAAAATGTTGACATGCAAACATATATTTTTACAACATACCATTCTTAAGCGAAAACATCAAGTCTCTTATATTTATGTATTATAACCTTATCAATCAGATCTGAACATCAAGGTGCCAGTAAACATGGTTAATATTTAAATGTAATAATTTGTCTAACCTGCCATGACATGGAAATATTAGGATGATAAATGTTTGTTGAATGCAGTAAGGAGATAAATTCAACAAGGCTACAAACAGTAGCCTATAGTGAATAACATTTACATATTGACAATTTTTCCATTTAATCAAATGTTTTCTTAGTCTTGTTGCTTTGGTGTTGATTCATCACAAACATGGCTGCTAAAGGGCTAGTTGAACAGCTATACAGATGTCTCCTGTTGTCAAAGCCTAAATCTTGTTTCCAACACCCATTTTTTTTTTTTCAAGGCTTTCACATTGAAATTGAAAGATTGCCACGGCTCTCAGTACTTTCAGTACTTTGATTATTTGGTGTAATGTAAAATGTAGTAGAGCTATATCCTTATTAAATTATTGTTGTTTAACAACACAATACTTCAGTAATATTTGTGACAAGAAGCTTTGTAAGCAGTAGGTAGGCACCAGTAAATAAAAAAGATGATACTGAGATGGAGCTATGGGACGAAGTTTATATTATCAAAAAATGGGAAGATGATAAAAATAGAATTATTTTGTCTTTTATAATTTATAACACATTTAAACAACTACAATGTAGCAGCTGAATTATTGATTGATTGATTGATTGTTGTTGTTTAAAGTATAATATGCTGGGTTTGACAATATATTTGAGGCTAGACTGAAACTTCTGTCTCCTGTGTGCATATATTCGCTATTCCATGTTCTATTTTCTTTATTTGGAGGTTTATTTTATTTTTTTTTGATTTTACTGTTAAACGTCCAAATAAAGAAAATAGAACATGGAATAATGAATATATGCACACAAGAGACAGAAGTTTCGGTCTATATTTGAGGCCAATAAAAAATATCTGGGTTTTACAGTATAATTACATCAATGTGACAACCTGAATTTCTGAGAAATCTTGTTCTTTTTTAAGAAGATACTTGCATATTTCATGTGACTCAGCACATGAAGGGTTTGGTCCCTATATAGATATGAGGGGGCAGTTGTGGTAGTGATTGTATGATAGTTTGATTTATCACTACTGAAGTCATGAGTTTGATTGATTGATTGATCAATTTTTTGGTATTTAATGCCACTTTCAGCAATATTTCAGCTCTATCATGGCAACCAGTTTTAGTGGTGGAGGAAACCTGAGTACCTGGAGAGAACAACTGACCCTGGGCAAGCAACTTGTAAATTTTATCACTTGCGGCTGCGAGTCGAGTGCACCCTTTTTAGCTCACCTGACCCAAAGGGTCATGTGAGCTTTTGTCGTCACTTTGCGTCCGTCGTCGTCGTCGTCCGCGTCTGTAAACTTTTCATACTTTCATCTTCTTCTTTGAAACTATTGAACAGATTTGGACCAAACTTGGCAGAAATGTTCATTGGGAGGTCCTCTACCAAATTTGTTATTTTGGTTTAGATCGGAAGACCAACATGGCCACCAGGGCCAATAATGTGTTCTGATTGGTTGAAACTTTGAAAATCTTCTTGTCAGAAACTACTCAGCCGATGGAATTGTAACATTATAGCAATGGTGACTGGATGGTCCTCTACTAAATTTGTTATTTTTGTGCCGATCGCATATCCAAGATGGCCGCCATGACTC
>MJUT01052108.1:538960-553022 GCA_002080005.1 Gigantidas platifrons
GACCCTATGGGAAAAATGTTTAAATTTTGTTCCCTCTGAAACCAGTAAGCCAATTTAAAGCAAACATGGCATGAATGGTCCTTAAATGGTCAACTTTCAAAATTATATCCAGTGACCCAGACCTCCATCCAAGATGGCCGCCATCAGCGGACATAGTTTTAACATAGGACCCTATGGAAAAAAATGTTTTAAAATCTTCTCCTCTGAAACCAGTAAACCAATATAGCAAACATGTCATCGATGGTCCTTCGGTGGTCAACTTCCAAAATTGTGTTCAGTGACCCCAATCTCGGTCCAAAATGGCCACCGTCAGCGGCCATAGTTTTAACATAGGACCCAATGGGAAAATTGTTTAAAAGTCTTCTCCTCTGAAACCAGTCAGCCAATTTAAAGCAAACATGACATGGATGTTCCTTGGGTAGTATATACTTTCAAAATTGTGTCCGGTGACCACAACCTTCATCCAAGATGGCTGCCATGAGCAGACATAGTTTTAACATAGAACCCTATGGGATTTGAATAGTAACTTAGATGTATTCGGCATGCAGACATTCTTAAGAGGACTTATCTATATCAGGTGAGCGATACAGGCTCACCTGAGCCTCTAGTTTTAGGAAAGACTTTGTGTAATTAAGCGTGTAAGACACAAGAATGACTGTCTATTAAATAGTATCTTAGATGTTTCTTGGTCTCTTTCAATTGGAAAAATGGTATTTTGGTGTTCTCTGTCTACTTTTTCTACTGCTACACTTTTTAGTACTTTTCAATTCAACATCTCTAGATTTTCTTTCAGATTCTGTTCTTGTAATATTCGTGCCTTTTTTAGATTTTACAGAGATTTGTTGTTGTAATTGATAGAATTTGTCGACCATCACTGTTTAACCTATTCTTAAACTGATAGATGATAAAATTCCTCCAAATGAACTAAATTTTCAAGCTGATTAATTTTATTCAATGCATCAGAATCTGTCATTGTCTTCTCGTTGTGTCAAGTTTAAGGTGTATGAACCAGACAAGTTGTTGGTCAGATTGTCTGCTATCACCGTTTAACTTTCTTTTTGTTAATCATGATAGTAAAGCCGACAGGAAATAATTATAAAGCTTACAGCTCTAAATGAAAGGAGATAACTAAGTCTTAATTGAAAGAAGATAATAATGAAGATGTGGTGAAATGTTCGTCTTATACACGATCAATTTCAGATCTGCTTGAATAAAAACGTAGACATCTAATTGGGTGCACACAGTGTGTTTCTGGAATAACCTTCGTCAGGTACACTCACAAAGTCAAATGATCAAAAAGCCAAATAAATTAAAAGTATTTGGAATCAAGAAACTGAAAGGGTCTAAACAGTATTATTGTATCAGATTTTTAGAAACTCAATGACAAACTCATTTTAACACTAACATTCTGTTAACTATATCATGCTTTATAAACAGATTATTTTCATCATTTCCTATCAGATATATACACCTTGTTTAACTATGTATTAACCTTACCATAGTTTACATACTTTCAGAATTGTGTTATATAATTTCAGCTGCAGTTAGCTATAGTTGGAGCATGTTTTTCTACAAAACCTATTAACTTAAAAAAAGTCTATATCTCCACATCCCCATGTAGCGTTATTTAATCTGATCAGTGAAGTATAATATGTGTCTATAAAGCCAGTCAGCATTAATACCAGTATTATTCTTTATTTAATCTGATCAGTATGTTGATCAGTGAAGTATAATATGTGTCTATAAAGCCAGTCAGCATTAATACCAGTATTATTCTTTATTTAATCTGATCAGTGAAGTATAATATGTGTCTATAAAGCCAGTCAGCATTAATACCAGTATTATTCTTTATTTAATCTGATCAGTGAAGTATAATATGTGTCTATAAAGCCAGTCAGCATTAATACCAGTATTATTCTTTATTTAATCTGATCAGTGAAGTATAATATGTGTCTATAAAGCCAGTCAGCATTAATACCAGTATTATTCTTTATTTAATCTGATCAGTGAAGTATAATATGTGTCTATAAAGCCAGTCAGCATTAATACCAGTATTATTCTTTATTTAATCTGATCAGTGAAGTATAATATGTGTCTATAAAGCCAGTCAGCATTAATACCAGTATTATTCTTTATTTAATCTGATCAGTGAAGTATAATATGTGTCTATAAAGCCAGTCAGCATTAATACCAGTATTATTCTTTATGTCTGTTCATCAAACATGATTGCTATAAAAGTGAAGTAGTTTTTATTTCTCATGTAAGTGGGAGTCTCCTGGTATAATTCAAGGGAGGTAACTACCTGCTGATTTTATTAGAAGCTAAGAATGTACTATTGGCAGGATGGATAAAGAAACATATATATTGTTATATACATTAATACCAGCAAAGGTATTAATTTAGGAAATACCTGGAGATATTTGGTTTTCTCTTGGTGTCCATTCTCTGTGATTGTTACTGTAACTAGTTCACATTTTAATACCCTCCGACAAAACTGCTCAACAAAATGGGACTGACATGTTCTTGGGGAGGTACCAGTTTAGGGTTAAGCAGACCTGTGAATATTAGATATCTATATAGTTCCTTTTCTAGAACCAGCAGTAGAAGAAATGTTACAATATTTGTTGTGTAGATTCATGGAACCAACAAGTAGGAATGGTTCTTGGGGAGGTACCAGTTTAGGGTTTAGCAGGGAGATATTAGACATTACCTTTTCCAGAACCAGCAATAGAAGAAATGTTACAATATTTGTTGTGTAGATTCATTGATATTCAAATTTGTACAAACAAAGGTCTGTGGGTTTATGGGGCTTGAGTTTTGGGGTCCAAGGGTAAGCATGCACTTCAATGGGAAAATTGATTTGGGGTCTGACCACCATAAGTTTCAAGTAATATTCTTTGGGATACATTTTAGATTGTCTTCCATGGTAACAGGAATAGAAAATACAATTTAATTTATTATGAAGTAGTATTTTAGTATGTAGAATCAATGTTCTGGTCATGAATATTCTAAGGTTCATTAAATTCAAGTCCTGGGAGATCAAATTTAATATATGCTGTGATAGACTATAGTTAAATAAAACTTTATTAGTGAGTAATATAGTTGAGTGCCTAGTTTTATACTGGTCATTAATTACAGTGAAACCTGTCTAAACCGAACCCTTGGTAAACCGAAAACCTGCTTAAACCAGACACACTGTACAATCCCATCTACTAAATGTCTATGTAATTTGAACCTGTGTAAGCCAAACACCTGTCTAAACTGAACAAATTCTTCAGTCCCAACAGGGTTCAGTTTAGACAGGTTTTACTCTATTATTATTATTATACTCCATTCTTCAAGTTATTAAAACTCTCCAAACATGGAAAATCTTATCTTCAACCATGAACTTTGTCATTTTTTATATATTTTTTATAAGATCAAAGGTCAAGATTATACAAAATTTTTAATTTTCATTGTAGTATATGAAGATCCTTCCAAATTCCTGCATAGTATCACCTAGCAGTCACACAATGTCATTTCAACATTTAACTAAACATTGTTTTAATGCTTTAATGTGTTTTTTTTCTTCATTGAATGGGCTATATTCTGACCAAAAAGGGCCCAAAAATGTCAAATTCAGTTTTTTCAATGAATTGATGGTTGACAATGGCTTCAGGTAGTGTTATGGCGGATTTCTCCTCTGTCAGTTATCGTTTTCAATTTAAACATCCCTTTTCCTCCACTATAAAACTGACCCCTACAATATAGCTGAAGTATTGTTAAAAGTGGCTTTAAGCAGCATAAACCAAACCAAGCCAATCAATCACATGTGATTTCAATAAATAATGTTACAGTAAAATGCCCTTGTTGACTAGCTCCAGTCGTATCATCCTGTGTCCTGTATTGCCCTTGATTTATTGAGTTTGATTGGTTTTCTTAATTAAGTCAGGGGCCGGTTGCGATCATGATCATGTGGTAGTTGGATTTACAACTACTTCTGCAATCAGTGCATATCACCACTAATGTTGTGAGTTCAAACCCCGTTCATGGCGAGGTGTACTAGATACAACATTATGTGATAAAGTTCATTCGGATACTTGCGACAGGTCGGTGGTTTTCTCCGAGTACTCCGGTTTCCTCCAATAAAACTGACTGCCACGACATAACTGAAATATTGTTGAAAGTGGCGTTAATCACCATAAACCAACCTAAGACTAATTAATTGAATGAGTCTTGCTCTTAAAATTCTTTTCATTCATCTGCAATTTAGTTATTTTAAGCCTAAGCATGTTACAAGGAGGATTGAATTTCCCATGAATATCATATCTTTACACAGAAATTGGTAAAATGCACTTTTTGTACATCATTAACATGAAAATATCTGGTATTATGTTCAGAGAACCTGATGTTGTATTTCATGTACTTTTCTCCAGATTAAAGGGTTATTTGAAGCTTGAGGAAATAATTGACAACTTCAATATTCTGCTTTGAAAGTACAAATGCCTTCATTAAAATATTATTGACAAATATCAAGTCAATTACTGCTATGATTTTAGCTTTGTGACACATGCTGTAGTGTTTGATGTTAATACATTAACAGTTTATACATTACTAGGATTAACTTAAATAATCTTTACCTTGCGGTTAAATAGGTGCAAAAATACTTCATTAACTATTTTAATATTGATTAAAACACTAAAAATGTTTGTATGTGATGTAATAATTGATGTGAAAAAACTGCTAAAAGTAGATACCACCACATATACATTATTATTAGTATTCTGTGACTCGGCTGTCTTTGAACTGCTTACCCTACCGGAGCACCTGAGTTCACCCCCAGTTTTTAGTAGGGTTCGTGTTACTTGATCTTTAGTTTTCTGTGTAATGTTTTGCAGATCATTGTTTGTCCTTTTGTCCTTTTTCTTTTGGACATTGTATTGTCTGTCTTTATCTTTTGGACATTGTATTGTCTGTCTTTTTCTTTTGGACATTGTATTGTCTGTCTTTATCTTTTGGACATTGTATTGTCTGTCTTTTTCTTTTGGACATTGTATTGTCTGTCTTTTTCTTTTGGACATTGTATTGTCTGTCTTTCTTCGATTTACAGATTTTGATTACCCTTTGGTATCTTCAAACTCATCTTTGACTCGGCTGTTGTGCTGTCTTTTATTGTCATTATTTTTGCTGTTAGTATGTTGTTGTATTGAAATAATTCTTTTCAAGTTATTTTTATATAATGATATTGGGATCCAGTTTAACCCTGCCATATTTTTATGTCTGATCTAACTCAGAACCTAGATATTCATTAGCTTAAGTCATCATCTGTTTATATTTTTTGCTGTAATGGTTACAGAGTTAGAGAATTCCTGCTTGAACTTTTTCATTGTCTTAAAATTTAGGAGAGAAAGAACACAGAAAGTGAAACCTGTCTAAACCGAATCTCATCGGGACCAACTTTAGTGTTCACAATAGACAGGTGTTTGGTTTATAGAGGTTAAATTAACAAAGATTTCCTACATTGGGACTTTATCTAAAGTTCCGTTTATACAGGATTCCAGTTTATTAAGGTTTTGGTTTAGACAGGTTTCCAGTTTATTAAGGTTTTGGTTTAGACAGGTTTTACTGTAGCATTTAAGTGATTCCTTGAAATTCCTGCAATTATTCTGTATCTGAATAAATTGTAGCTAGGTTTGTTAATCTACAGAAGTTGTCAGAATTATTATACATGTATGTTGCCAGAGAAAGTTAATATACAAATATGATGTAATTCCAAGAAACAAGAAAATTATCACGTCAGTGTTGAACTCTTGATGCTCATTTCTACTGGTACATCAGTTTCTCCTGTCTAGATATATGTTTGACATGCAATGGTAATAGACCTATGGTAAACAATCAAATTCATTTAAAGAAACAAATTATTTGACTATACAAGAAATTGGAAGAAGCTAGCAAAAAATACTTTTATGAAGGCAATTATTCAGACTGGAATAAACATTCTTGTCACGATTGTGTAATTGTTCATCAGTAAACCACTTATTTCAGGAGATTGTTTATCCCTCTTTAGAGATCAGGTTGTCAGATTATTGTAAGTCTTAGAAAATGTCGGTTAGATTTTTTTTTAATAAATCATAGTTAGGTATAATAGCAGTACAGGTGTACACAAACAGTGTTCGACGTTAAGCGGTAGTCCGAAGCCTGCGTCTAGTCAAAATTATATCGGTCTAGTTGTATGGTGTTGCTGGTGGCCCGATTGGTCTAGTGAATTTGAAAGTAACCAAGTGTAGCTAAATACCTTTTCTGAATGACTCGACGAAAATTTTGACTCGTTAATGTGATAATTTTCTTTTATTTTCGTACAAAAATAGTCACCGACTTGTTTACTCATAAAAATGACCTTAACCTAATAACTGGTACCTTCAAATATAGCGATTCATGGGTACTTAGGCATTTTCATTTCGGCAACCAGTCGTAAGATGCATCTAAATCCCATCGACAGAAAAGTTAAGTACAACGTGTCGTCGTGTTGCAAAGGTATTTGTTGATCGTTAAATGTTAAAACGTGAAAATAATCTTTAACAAGATATAATTTTTACTTTTTATGAGTAAAAATAAAGAAAATAAATATTTTTTACCATTTTCCCCAGTATGAATCGTTACGGATAGTGCTCTGTCATTATGGTTTTTAGATGTTTATGGTTTCGATAAATCAACATGGTCTGGGAAGTGGCAAGACAGTGCTATTCTGGGGAAGAAGTTGAAAAAGCCCTCTAGAACACCAGAGGAGGTGTCACAGACTAAAAAAAACAATATGAACAGAAAAGATCACGATCTTTTAAGCTCCACTGGACCACCAATCACCCTTGGCTACGCTACGACGAACTTCTTCTCTTCGTAGTTTCCTCCACTGTGGAGCACCCGTGTGTAACACGGTAAATTTTTTCATTTACTCTTAGTATTAAAAGGCTATTACTTTTAGGTATTAAAAAGTAAAAGATGTTTGCACAATAAAGTTATTTACAAAATTTACAATCCTAAAATCAAAGAGCCATTAGTCTTATCACAGTCGAATGAATTTTCATAAATAGAGAAAAATAGTGAAAATTTAGATGTTGGGGTATTATAATATATATATATACATGTGTAAGAGACAAGTTGTAATACACCAACATCTAAATTTTCACTATTTTTCTCTATTTATGAAAATTCATACACTGTGGTCTTGTCCATCATTTACACGAACATGAACAAATGATGTATTGTACATACTGCGAAAAACAGTTTAAGGACAAAACTGGGGCTCGGAAGTTTGTTACAGGATGTAACAAATTTAGAATAGACACCATCCAAATGCATGTATAAAATTAAACAATGAAAATTTGTTTCTTCTTTTTCTGGTAAAAATATCTTCGGTCTAGTGTGCACTGCTTCGGTCTAGTAACTTTAGCAAGTCACTGGCCCAGATGTCTAGTGGTTAAAAAAGTTTTTGGCGAACACTGCACAAAGTTTTGATGAAATGTTTATCCATATCTGTACGTATGTATGCATTGGCCCTTATTTGGTTTCTGTTCAGTAACAAGTTTTACTTATGCAAACCATTTGAAATTTATTAAACAAAGTTTTTATCCACAATACACAGGTCAAGTTTGAATATGGTTATGATTCCAGAGTTATGCCCCCTCAATTTACAAAATATTTGGTATCCATTCTCTAACTTTAGTTTTCAGGGCCCTGGTGGCTCAATGAGTTAGGTAGTTGGATTGCCTAACAACTCATACAAGCCTATCATCAATACGGCGTGGGTTCGCACCCGGCTTTGTAAATTACAAAAAAAGGTGCACTCGACTTGCAAGTTATAAAGTTTACCAGTTGCTTGCCCATGGTCAGTGGTTCTCTCCGGATACTCCGGCTTCTTCCACCACTAAAACTGATCGCCATGATATAGCTGAAATATTGCTGAAAGTGGCATTAAAACACCAAAAATCAGATCAAATCATTAGTTTTCCACGACCAAATTCTTTGGGATTTTTACATAAATGTTTTTTTACCACTATACCAGACTAAGATCCATGTTGGTTAATATTTCCTTTTATGGTTCCAGAGTTATGCCCCTGTTTAGTTAAGCTGAAAGTAGGAGCATCTGTTTTCTATAGACAAGGGGCCATCATGGTCGTGATCATATGGTAGTTGGATTTGCTACCTATGCAATCATTACCTATCTTATTTAATTTTTTTATTTACTGGAAAACTGTGAAGGGCCATCAAACAGCATCAACTCACTAAAGTTGTGAGTGAATCCTGCTCATAGCAAGGTGTACTCTAAGGGTACAGAAGAAGTGTTGTTAACACTTTTCGGAGCAATTTTAAATCCACAATGGTTGCTCTGGTCTACTGTTTGATGAAACATTAACATTATCAACTTCTTCCCCCAAACAACTGCATGCCAAGTTCTCTCAGGGGGTCTTTCACAAGTGTAATTACTTTTCTACTTTTCACAGCAAATTTATATCTAGGTCGCTGATATGGTATCTGATTGGCTAAATTATGATTTACTTCACTTCAAGAAATACTACATGGGAATTCACTAAAGTAGCCATTAATGTTTAACGATGGGTCCTGGGAGAGTATGAAAAGTTTTTTGACCAAATTCAAATCCATGATACTGTTGTGGACCCTAATTGGCAGAGACACTTTCAACTAGGGGAATAATATAAAAGCAACAAAGTTAAAAATAGCAAAAATTATATGAAAACGTCATTTTATTTTGCTTAAATGAAAGCCAGCATGGTCAATTTGGTATGAAAGAAATAATTTTCTACTGAATAACAAGAACAGTAATAGCTTTAACTTTATATAGACATATAGATTCTCCTTCAGTTGCCCGTGGGTTACGATATTTCTCCACTCAAGAGAGTTAAATTAAAAATTTTAACCACAAGCCGTCAGGCGAGTGGTTAAAATTTTAAATTTAACTCTCGAGAGTGGAGAAATATCGTAACCCACATGGGCAACTGAAGGAGAATTTGTTTCTCCCATTATTTAACACGAACTTTATTTCAAAAGCCGTCAAACGAGTTAAACGAGTCAAATGCGGGGGAAAGGCACGAGACATTTTAATCCTCTAGAGGATTACAGATTTTTTCACCACTGCTTCAGCGGGGTTAAAATGCCGTAATAATGGGAGAAATCCTGGTATACATGTACTGTATATTGAATTTTGCTTAGATGAAGGATACCCATTCAAGGGCAGGACAAGTCTGTATATATGTGTAGATAAATATTTTGAAAGTATTGCCCGAGCATTAATGATTGTAATGACAGTTTTATATAGGCATAATAATTGCTATTTTCTGTTTTATTTTGATTTCTTGATTGAATCATTTTATTTATCAGGAGCAAATTATGGATATATCAAGATCTTGTAGCCCTGGTTTTGTCATTTATTTTCTAATTTCAATAGAATGGACTGACTGTTTCAACTTGAGTTATTGCCCTTCTGTGATCTTGTGAAACCTGTGGCATCCACATGCTATGGTTTCACTTGAGTTTTTGTCCTTCATTATGATCTTGTTAAACCTGTGACATCCACATGCTATGGTTTCACTTGAGTTATTGCCCTTCATTATGATCTTGTTAAACCTGTGACATTCACATGATATGGATCCATTTGAGTTATTGTCCTTCATTATGATCTTGATGAACCTGTGGCAGCCACATGATATGGATTCACTTGAGTTATTGCTCTCCATTATGATCTTGTTAAACCTGTGGCATCCACATGCTATGGTTTTACTTGAGTTATTGCCCTTCATTATGATCTTGATGAACCTGTGGCATCCACATGCTATGGTTTCACTTGAGTTTTTGTCCTTCATTATGATCTTGTTAAACCTGTGACATCCACATGCTATGGTTTCACTTGAGTTATTGCCCTTCATTATGATCTTGATGAACCTGTGGCATCCACATGCACTTGAGTTATTGTCCTTCATTATGATCTTGTTAAACCTGTGACATCCACATGCTATGGTTTCACTTGAGTTATTGCCCTTCATTGTGATCTTGTTAAACCTGTGACATCCACATGCTATGAATCCACTTGAGTTATTGTCCTTCATTATGATCTTGTTAAACCTGTGACATCCACATGCTATGGATCCACTTGAGTTATTGCCCTTCATTATGATCTTGATGAATTTGCATAGTAGAAAGTTTTTAAAATGATTTTAAGTATGATTTTTACCCATATGTCAGCACCCTCATTTGGTTTGTTGTGTGATTTGGAAGATCTTGTTTACAAAAAATAGAAGGTTTTCTTTTATATTTCCAACTGAGAGAATCTGGTGAATATTATTCATGGAAGTTTTGTTATATAGTGTTTAATACATCTACTTTCTTGTAGTAAGTATTCCCTGTAGGAATATTTATCTAACTTGTGTTTTGTAGAGCTAATTATTCTTCTGTAGATGAGGATAAAGAAGGTACTATTAGTATTTGTTTTAATATCCAATTATATAAATACAGATTTGTGGTCTTCCTTTTTTTTTTATCTCAACATCTATGTCCATGTTAGATTGATCAACCATATTACAGACTGACGTAAAAATAAATTGGCCATAACCTTTCACCCTACACACCCAAACATCATTTTTTTTATTTACAGGAAAACTGAGATTACACTCATATTTTTGCTCAGTCTTTTTGTAACATTTGTTTGGTTTTTTTTTCAGAAGGAGCAAGAGTGGCCCAGTCCACAACTATAGACACACTGCTGAGATACAAAAATTTTCAACTTGTCCTTAATGATCAAAAGTACCTATTAGTGCCACCTAAGATAGGTAAGATAACAAAATGTGCCATCATTTATGTGTTTTAAATAAAGTTAAAAAAAACATTAAAATATAAACAAATATCACTAAGCATAGCCTACGACGGGTGCCAAATGTGGAGCAGAAACTGGTTACCCTTCCGGAGCACCTGAGTTCACCACCAGGTTTTTAGTGGGGTTCATGTTGCTCAATCATTAGTTTTCTGTGGAGTGTTTTGTAGATTATTGTTTGTCTTTTTGTTGTTTTTTTGTACATTGCATCATCAGTCCTTCTTGATTTATGGCCTCTGACTACCTCATTAGTATCTTCAAACTTTTCTTTCAGGTAAATGAGAAAAATGTACCTTATGTGAGTTTCTGTCATAGCTTGATATATGTCCTCTATTATTCATTCAGCCTGTTGCTTTTAAAAAAATATTTAAGACTTCGTAAAATTGTATCTTTTTGGCATTTCCAATTTTAGTGAAATATTTTAGTACAATGTATATTGGAAATGAAATATGAGTGTTAAATTATTGTGTTGACTCTTGAGATCTTTGTGTGTGAGGTAGACATGTCACTCCACTCGTAAACATTATCTTTACTCTAATCAAATAAGTCTGTACTCTAACAGCAGAGAAGCAACAATTACCAATTTTATCCCATTTAGTTTGACAATACCGTGAACATAATAATCTTCCACCATTGAAGTGAGCATCCCTTATCATTACACTACTCATGGAGACGGTGGTTAACTTTAGTCATTGCTTCAGTTTTAATTCAACACCATGAACAATTCTTACTTGGTACTTACCAGTACATAAAAAATGTATCATACAAGTATAAAATGATTTCAGTTTGAAAAACACAGACTGGTTATAATTCCTATTGAACTGAAGGTAATAATCTCTCCTACAAATATAACATGTGATCTCAGCTATGTCTGCTGAATGACTATGAATGTAGAGAGTGCAAAAAGGTTATTTTTCAACTATATCATGGTGTGTCAAAATGTAAAAAGATTGTGTTCTCATACTGTGTATTTATAATTAACAACCTAAATTTTAATTATTTTTAATTACCTATGAAAAGTATACTGACTATCACATGAAATATATATCAGACTTGCCCTAGAGGTCTCAGTCTTATATTCCACATGATAAATTCAATATACAAAACCAAAAGTAAATTTTTCTCTATATCAGACTCGCCCTAGAGGTCTCAGTCTTATATTCAACATGATAAAGTCAATATACAAAACCAGAAGTCCATTTGTCTCTATATCAGGTCTCAGTCTTATATTCAACATGATAAAGTCAATATACAAAACCAGAAGTCCATTTTTCTCTATATCAGACTCGCCCTATAGGTCTCAGTCTTATATTCAACATGATAAAGTCAATATACAAAATCAAAAATCCATTTTACTCTATTTATAGGACAAATGTCTATATCTTGTCAATATCAATTTACACAAATTGGAATTAAGTAATCAAAAGAGATAAAATATATTTATTTAATGCCTTCATCACATCACTTGTCAGTAAAACCATCATATAAAATTGAAATATATATTTTCTACGTCAAATTTACGATATCCAATGAATACATAATGAAGGGCTCTAGATAAAAAGAGTAATGTGTATTAGTGCCGTTGTTGTTGAAATTATTGATATATACAGAAGTAATTATGTCGCCCATCTTTTTTGGAAGATATATTGTTTTCCTCCTGTCTGTCCATCTATCACAAAGTCTGTACTTCTCCAACATAATAAATAGGAATTTCTTAAAACTTTGTGTACTTTCTAATTACTATATGCAAATTTGCACATCATTCCGACTGTTTGATGGGACATTTTTTTAAGGAGAATATTTTATCAAGCGTTTGTATACCCAAGTCCTCCTACATGTTAAGTATATAGAAATTCTGTAAAACTTTGTTTGATTACTTATATTACCATATAGAGATTGCCATATAATTATGACAGTTTGATATGGCCCTTTTTGAAGGAGTAATTGTCCATTTGACTTAAAATATTTCATAAAGATGTTGGTACATACATCTCCTACATTTCAATTGGGAATTATAAGGTATCTTTCTCAGAAGATGAGAGAATGCTGGGGAGACATATGGTTTTGTGCAAAAATAGCATTTTATTTTGGGGTTTAAAAAAAAAGAAGTAAATAGTAAGCTTTAAAATTGAATTAAGATTTTTCCACATACATATCCATTGTTTTGTAGAATTATTTTAACCATATTAAATGAACATTACCTGACATAAATTAAAAACAAGATAATCAATCATATCAAAAAGACACAACAATCGACCAATCATGTCACAAAGACACAACAATCAACCAATCATATCACAACGACACAACAACCAACCAATCATATCACAAAGACACAACAATCAACCAATCACAGTGTTGTTAGTAAAATTTTGAATAGGTGGCAAAAATTTAAGAATAGGTGGCAGAAAAATCAGGTGGGTGTCTGAGGGCCGTCTTGGACCCCTGATGCTAAAACAGTGAAATATCCTGCATTCTGGGAATTACCTGGGGCTAAAATTACTTTACTTCTTGTCCTATTTTTTACTGCATAAGCTTGAATTATTGTTGCTTAATGTCCATTAAGAAATATTGAGCACATTTTTATTAAAAAAGATTAAAAGTGACTGTTCTCAACTAAAGTAGTAGGTATTATTTCATAACAAAAAAAAATATTTTGTTAATCATTAAATTCCAGAAACAGTTTCAATAAGCAATGCGTTTTATTAATAAATTTCACATTCAAATTCACTGTTACTATCATCAGCATAAGTCACTATATTTTTTGGCATCAATTAAGAGTTTCAAAATTTTTAGTTATAGCAATCCGCCAATTTACTTTAGTAACAGAAATTATGTCCCAGAAAAGACTTACCGGTACAAAAATGTTTGATTTGAAACATAACATTTTTATCTTGTTAGCTCACCTGACCCGAAGGGTCATGTGAGCTATTGCCATCACTTGGCGTCCGTCGTCGTCGTCCGTCGTAAACTTTTTCAAAAATCTTCTCCTCTGAAACTACTAGACCAATTGAAACCAAACTTGGTTTGAATCATCACTAGGGTGTCTAGTTTCATAATTGTGTCCGGTGATGCCGTGCACCAACCAACATGGCCGCTGTTACTAAAAATAGAACATATGGTAAAATTGCAGGTTTTTGGGTAATAACTCAAAAACCGTTAATAATATCAAAAATCTGACATGGGGTAAAAATGATCAGCACA
>MJUT01052108.1:553161-588911 GCA_002080005.1 Gigantidas platifrons
TTGGAGTTATTGCCCTTTTTTCATCAAATTTTTAACATTTTAATACTTTTCGTCTTATATTTTAAAAACTATAAGAGATAGATGTTAAGTTTAAACTGCAAAAATGTGCAGCATGTCAAGATCTACATACCCTGCAATTTTGAAGTAAATCCTAGCACCGATTTTGGAGTTATTGCCCTTTTTTTCATCAAATTTTCACAATTTTAATACTTTTCGTTTTTTATTTCAAAAACTATAAGAGATAGATGTTAAGTTTAAACAGTAAAGATGTTCAGCATGTCAAGATCTACCTACACTGCAATTTTGAAGTAAATTCCACTACCCATTTTGGAGTTATTGCCCTTTTTTCCATCAAATTTTCACAATTTTAATACTTTTCGTTTTTTATTTCAAAAACTATAAGAGATAGATGTTAAGTTTAAATTGCAAAAATGTGCAGCATGTCACGATCTACCTACCCTGCAATTTTTAGGTAAATTCCATTACCCATTTTGGAGTTATTGCCCTTTTTTCATCAAATTTCCAAAATTTTAATATTTTTCGCCTTATATTTCAAAAACTTGAGATAGATGTTAAGTTTAAATTGCAAAAAATGTGCAGCATGTCAAGATCTACCTACCCTGCAATTTTGAAATAAATCTGATTACCCATCTTGGAGTTATTTCCCTTTATTCATCAAATTTTCAAAATTTTAATACTTTTTGTCCTTTTTTTCAAAAACTATAAGAGATAGATGTTAAGTTTAAGCTTCAAACATGTTCAGCATGTAAAGATCTACATACCCTGCAATTTTGAAGTAAATTCCATTACCCATTTTGGAGTTATTGCCCTTTTTTTCATCAAATTTTCACCAAATTTTTTTTTTAATACTTTTCGTTTTTTATTTCAAAAACTAAAAGGGATAGATGTTAAGTTTAAACTGCAAAAATGTTCAGCATGTCAAGATCTACAAAAAAAGTTCACAGTTGAAAATGTCCGACAACTGTGTGAAAATTATTCCTCTTGAAATGCATTATTTATTGACTTTCACTGCTTTTGGTTACTTTAATAATCAAAGGGAAGCAACTCTATTACAAAATGTGAAGTAGCAAAAGCTAAATTTTGAGAACCATTGACATTTATGTTTTTTTTTACAGCAATATTGATAACTTACATTAAAGGGGGGAACCCCTGCCCAAATTTTTTTGAAGAGGGGAGTCTGCAATGACGAGGGCTACATTTGTTATTTTTTGACCGGAGTTGCCAAGTTTTATTGATTGATGTTGTTATTATACCCAGATGAGCTATACAGGCTCCTGGGAGCCTCTAGTTTTATCTTGGATTTATTTGTTTTTACCCAAATAAATTTTTTGGTGTTTATTCCCTGTACAGACTGAAAATTACATTTCGTTTGTTAACACTTTCGTGTATCTTCTGGTTAGTGCATGTTTCGGTCTGATCTGACATTTTATAGGTAGGGAGGTCGATCGATAACGTTATTATTTTCTGTCAGAGTGAAAAAACATGATTTTTCACCTTTTTCATTTCATCAGAAAACCACCTAAAATTATTATTTGGTGGAAAAAACATATCAGATAAAAGTTTAAAACTAGAAATTTATAAATTTGGTAGTTAAAAGCAATAAAATATGATTTGGTACCACTACTGAGTCTCCGAAGTGAAGTGGTTCCGAGAAAATCGGACACCAATGTTGCTGTATGTATCAACGAGAGACCCATTTTCAAAAATAAATCCGCTAGCTATCCCTGGACCAATAATTCATGTATGGCTTAAAATTTGCATTGCTATTCCCGGGTGATCATAATAATAAAAAAGTCGAAATCGTAACGTAAAATATAAAAGCTTACAAAACAGGGTCCCTCTTTTTCCAAAAAAGATCACCACGGCAGTATTGATCAGAAGCTTAAATGAGATGGTATCTGAGGATCATATACACTCTCTTCTTATCCTTTTGGATCTTTACAGAGGTGTTCTCTTCGCGATCTGCGTACTAAAAAAGTTGTGTTTGCCTGTGCCATAGCAAATGTTGTGGATATTTCACTAAGTGTTAGGTGCACACGCACAATTTTATAAATAGCGACTAAATATATACTAAAGGGGATTTCCAAACGGGAACTGATCAAATAGATAACGTTGATTTATATGCCGGCAAAATCCATAATTAATTAATTATACGATGTAATAATTGATATACTATTTGAATATGGATTTTTCTGTCACATTTTTTTTTACTCATTGAAAAATAGCCGGCAGGAAAAGGACAATAACTGGCGAAAATTGCCGGCTGCAGCCTTTTTACGACATCACTGAATCATATCACAAGACACGACAATCAACCAATCATATCACAAAGACACAGTTATCAACCAATCATATTACAAAGACACAACAATCAACCAATCATATCACAAAGACACAACAATCAACCAATCATATCACAAGACACAACAATCAGCCTCTTATATCACTGACTGCCACGATATAACTCAAATATTGTTGACAGTGGTGTTAAACATCATAAAACCAACCAAATCAATGAAAGATTTAGAACTTTTTAACTTTCTGAACGTGATGTTCTAAATTCATTGGCAAATTATCTTTGTTAAATTTAATCTAACTTTCAGTGTTGAAGGACACCCTGAAGGACACCTTCAACACTATAAGTTAGATTAAATTTAACAAAGATAATCATTTTTGCAGGTTGTAAAATTACGTATTTATTTTTAAATATCTTAACAAATAAAGGAAGTACAAATAATATGAAATTACTGGGCCATATCTCTTTATAGCACCTTATGGAGAAACCTATTAGTCTTTAAGATATGGTATATGTAGTAGGAATGGATATGGATGAAACACGAACAGGAAAGAATATCCATCTTACCCTCTAATAAAAATGAAGTTTAGGAAACACACTTTTATTGCTATTCTTCATCTCTGAGTAACCATTATGGTCTATATAGATAAATATAATCCAAAAATTATATGATATTGTTCTGTATATCGTCCTGTTTATTTTGTTTTACAGAAACACTTACAAATGAAGATCTGTCAACATTATCAGATGTAAAGACAATGATATCCCAACTTTACTCCCAGTTAAATGTAGACCAGCATCAGTTTGAGCAAGAGAAACGTCTAATTCAGCAGCTTGAAGAACTCAAAGTCCAAACACAGCCTTATGAAAAAGTGAGATTCTTATTTCATCTTTTATGTGTGTATTGTAATTTGTTAATAGCAGGTTTACATGAGGAACAAATGTTTTTGACAAGTTTATTTAGTTATAATGTCTCGTACTTTTACTGGTATGTCACAGCAGTAAAAATAACAAACAATTCTCAGACAACTGAAGAAAAAATGTGTCAGATTGTATCTGTGTGGACTGCTGTCTTTAGAGTTTTTAAAATATGTCAAATGTGCAAATCTTAAAAATGGTTAATTATGTCAAATGCGTTCAAAGGAAAAAATACTACATATACAATATTAGTGTATTGACGGTAAATATAGAATTTATGTTGCGAGGCTTAGAAATGGGGGAAAGACGAGCTTCGGCGAGTCTTTCCATCCGTTTCGTGCCGAGCCACATAAATTCTATATTTACTGTGAGTGTCAATGCACCAATATTGTATTTATCCTGCAATAAAATTTGCAAAAAAAAAGTTATTTAATTTAATAATAAAAAAAAGATAATGGAAACCCCATTTATACTTCAATAGTAGTTCCGGTAAGGGGTGTGGCTCAATAGCTTTATTAGGTTAATGTGAAAAGTGTTATTATGTCATGGGTGTGGCTTAATAGCTTTATTAGGTTAATGTGAAAAGTGTTATTATGACATTGGTGTGGCTTAATAGCTTTATAAGGCTAATGTGGAAAGTGTTATTATGACATGGATATGGCTTAATAGCTTTATTAGGCTAATGTGGATAGTGTTATTATGACATGGGTGTGGCTCAATAGCTTTATTAGGTTAATGTGGAAAGTGTTATTATGACATGGGTGTGGCTTAATAGCTTTATTAGGTTAATGTGGAAAGTGTTATTATGTCATGGGTGTGGCTTAATAGCTTTATTAGGCTATTGTGGAAAGTGTTATTATGACATGGATGTGGCTTAATAGCTTTATTAGGCTAATGTGGAAAGTGTTATTATGACATGGTGTGGCTTAATAGCTTTATTAGGCTAATGTGAAAAGTGTTATTATGACATGGGTGTGGCTTAATAGGTTAATTAGCTTTATTAGGTTAATGTGAAAAGTGTTATTATGACATGGGTGTGGCTTAATAGCTTTATTAGGCTAATGTGAAAAGTCTTATTATGACACTGTCATAATAAAGCAACAGTTTATTTCAACCCATTTATTTATATTATGACAAAAAATAACCTAAGTGTGGGATGAACAATTTTATGTGTATATATGGCTAGTTTGTATTTAAATTACTTGTAACTATTCTTAGTATAATTGAAACCAAGCATTATGTAAAGTTGGCATTGTACCATTAAGGCATGGGTAGCAAAATGGACCACTGATGATGATTGTTTTGAAAAGACTGAGTAGAGAACTGGATCTCTTTCATGAAATTGGTCCACGCAAATTAGAACAGCATTTAAGAGAAATGCTATGGACCAAATTTCTGGGAGACCGTCAAAAATTATTTCTTCACAATTGGAGACAATAGGTTATTTATGCCGTCCTGATACATTTGAATTTGCTATCAATTGTATGTAGTTTTATCTTATTGACTTTACCAAGATTATAAATTATTAATAGCTATAGGCATATTTGTACAAATGGGGCACTTTTGATACGTTTATCTATGAAAATATATTCATGCAATTGCAGGCAGATTTCTTGAACAGTTTTGATCTTAACCCCAACATATTACTTGTACAAAGGGAGGCAACAAGTACAAGATTTTTTTTTGTTCAATATTTATGGATTACCCCCCTTTATCAAGAAATAATTGAGTCAGTATTGTACAAATTTAACATACTTGTTATATATCTAACATAAATATTTTTCTGGTAGAAATAATGTACTGCTACACAGTGTACTAATGTTGAACATTTAATTTTTATGGGTCTACAACTTCTGAGCAGATTTTTAATTTGTGCAAATGTAATTATTTTTTAGGTACTAACGGTAAATTGTAATGCCAAGCCACTAAAGCTCAAAACCCTGAGAATACTGAGAAAATATTTTGTACATATATATGCATTTTGAGGATAATTGATTTTGCTTTTTTTCAGTTAAAATTAGACTTGGCACGTAAAGCTGGAAGAAGAGTTACGCTTTTATCTTGGGTTGGAATAGGACTGATGAGCTTACAGTTTGGTGTCTTGGCTCGTCTGACATGGGTCGAGTACTCATGGGATATCATGGAACCTGTTACATACTTCATTACCTATGGAACCTCAATGGTCATGTTTGCTTACTTTGTTATAACAAGACAGGTAATTTTGATATTGATTTGTCAGTCATTATTAACTCACCTTGCCAAAGGCAATGTGAGCTTTTGCTATCACTTAGCATCCGTCGTCCGTTAACTGTTCACATTTTCATCTTCTCCTCTGAATGCAGAAAAACGCACATTAAATTGTGCTACCGTATTGTAGTAATGGCTGTTGTGGTCTTGATCGTATTGTAGTTGGATTTACAATTAACTGTGCAATCAGTGCCTATTACCAGTAAAGTTCTGAGTATGAATCCTGCTCATGGCGAGGTGTACTCGATACAACATTATGTGTTAAAGTTTGTCATTAACTTGCGACATGTCGATGGTTTTCTCTGGGTACTCCGGTTTCCTCCACCAATAAACCTGACTGTATGATATAACTGAAATATTGTTGAAAGTGGTGTTAAACACCATAACCACACTTACCTTTATTGTAGCGAACACATTAATAAACAAAATGTTTATATTCAATGAAACTAGAATTTTCTTTTTCTGTTTTTTTTTTTTTTTTTTCATTTTCAAGTAGTAAATGTCTTGATTTTTTTTTAAGGATTACAACTTTGAAACTTTGAAAGATCGACAGTTTTTAATATCTCTACACAAACATGCCAAGAATTCCAAAATGGATGTAGAAAATTACAACCGGCTGAAAGAACAAATAGCTAAAGTAGAATATGACATTAGACGTCTACGAGATCCACTTCAACTTAGAGTTCCAATCAGGGAGATTGACAGCAAGCAATCATAATAAACTTGATTTTCTATAGAAATTATAATAGTTGTATCAAATTCATTATAATTGAGAAATGAATTACTAACTATCCTGTAACTGGTTAAATGCACTCTTTCATTAACTAGAAAAAAATGACTTTTTTTTTATATTTGTATTATAATTTCTTTGGGCTGTGTGATAAAATGAAAGGATGCTTATTAATTTATTGTTATTAAGATATTGTCAAAAACACTTTGATGTTTCAAGATTAGCTTATTTATTATTGTTGAAAATAGAGGTTTTTCATATTTAATTTTTTTTCAAGAATGTTTAAGGTTTTGATTGTCTCCCTTTTTAGAATAACAATCCATCTTAATAATATAATGATGAGCTTCATAAAATCATCACTGTATATTAAAATTTATAGTATTTCACTGGACATTGACTTATAGTAGTTGTTGGGAATGTTTAACCTCCCATACCCAAGATTACAGATATGTTTATAAGTTATTCAATGCCTTGATTATCTCCCTTTTTTAGAATGACTTTTTCTTATAAGAGAATGGTTTACTTTATGAAACCATCATTAATGAAAGAGTACAGTTGACCAGGATGAAACAGATTAGCCATACTGTAACTGTAATCAAGCATATCATTAGTAAATGAGAACTTTGAATTTGTTCTTTACTTTTGTTAAAATATATTTCTCTTGTTATCGAAATATATTTGTTTCTATGGTTGCACATCTGTGTTTATATTTAAGTCTGCTTTTTCTGTGTGTTATATTTCTATATTTATATATGTAGTTAAGTAGTATGACATAATGTTTATGTTACATGTTTTATACGGTTTGACAAATTACTTAGATTTATTGGTTTAGGGTAACTTTTAGTGACTGGTTATATTAGACATCCTGACTTTACCAATACTGATATGATTTGCACTACTTCCTATATTATTGTAGAATATATAGTAACTGTTGGATTTGAAAATATTCACATTATATAGTCTAAGTAGGAAAACTATCATTATGCGAGCGAAGCGAGATCTTTATGGTAATAAATATATACCTAGGTAATTTTGCTATTTTCAGATTTTATTAAATCTCTTCTGACAAACTGACAAGCATTTTTTTTCTGCACACCGGAAGTTAACTTTTGAGATCTCGTAAGGAACGAGAGTTTGATTGAACGAGACTAGTTTCAACCCTAAAAAAGTCATCGCCGACATATCTCGGCCCAAAAATATCGACACTATTTTGATGCACTGGATGAGTGTGAAATCGGAAGATAATTTTCAGATTCGCGAGCATTCATGGCGGTGCCTGTTTCATATTAATTAGAAATCTGGTTATAGGTAAATAAGGAGAAAAGAAAAACAGCAATTCATTTAAAATATTGTCTTAAACCTTTGTATTTATGTGAACTTGAAAACTGTTTTTGTGAACACAAAATTCATTTTCTGATATAATTTGTTTTTTGTCACTTTAACTCGGTCTTTCCTTGTTGACTTATTATATGATTAAGATAGTTATTTTTGTTAATCTGAGATAAACTCACCACTGTGATATAGGTAGCTGAACATTTGATGAAAGTTGCGTGAACAAAATTTTAGTCAGTCAGTCAGTCATAGGGCTTGGAATGCAATATTGTTGAGTTTCATAAAATTGCATTGTATTGCCGATATCATCAATCCCTTCGACATCACAAAAATTAACTTTATCCTGCAATCATGTTATTTTGATTACTAATAAAGAGGTCAGACAAATTTCAATGTTATTTTTAGTCATGATTTAAGAGAGTTATAAGACATTCTTTTTCTTGTGTAAATTGTACTGGTAATGCAACAGTAATTTAAATATTTGTTAAATATAGTCGTTTTGTTGTACAATGATTTTGCCTTAAGTGTAGCATTTGACTTTATTGATCGTACATGTGTATAGAAACTCAATTTTCAATCAAGGGAAAACAATTTTGTAATGAACATCGGGCATTAAACCATTGACCATGTCATAGCTTACACCAAGCTTTCAAAGATTATGGATTTCCATATTTAGAAATTACTCTAGAGTGTCTATAAATAGATAGATAATAGGTAATAACAACATTAGGTGAAAGATCGTTTATTTTGTCAGCGTGCATCATTCAGGAAATAGGTATTATACTATAACATGATGAGTCCATGTGTCTATGTGGAGTTACATTTGTTACTGTGGACAGTTCAATAAATATCCAATATTCTGATTCTAACATCTAACATTATCACAAATTGATGAAATACAGTTCTACACCCCCCACCCCTCTGCCTCAAAGAGAAATAATTCTGCAGATATCAAGTGGGTTTCAGTGAGGGAGCTTGAAAACAACATGTAAAAATCATTTGCATACATTTAGGCCTATGCTGTATGGATTTAAACAAAACTAGGATTTTATAACCCAAAAAGGGGCCCGGGTGGCTCAATGAGTTAGGTCGTTGGATCTAACAACTCATACAAGCCTATCACCAATACGGCGTGGGTTCGCGCCCAGCTTTGTAAATTACAAAAAAGGGTGCACTCGACTCGCAGCCGCAAGTGATAAAGTTTACCAGTTGCTTGCCCAGGGTCGGTGGTTTTCTCTGGGTACTCTGGCGTCCTCCACCACTAAAGCTGGTATCCATGATATAGCTGAAATATTGCTGAAAGTGGCATTAAACACCAAAAATTCAAATTCAAATTATAACCCCAAAAAAAAAAAACATGTAAACTGAAGAATTGAACATGAACTAGATCTACTTCATAAAAAAATGTCATTGATTCAGCTTGGCACTAAAAAGTAGATGGGAAGCCTAGTATCTGCTGATCAGTATAATCCTACGCAAATTTTAAAAAATCTATCAGGAACACATGTGGTGCAGCTGGGATTTGAAAAAACCCACATCCATTCATATATTCCCTCTGCATGAAAATACTGCTCATCCATATATATGCAGTACAAATACCATACCCATTCATAAAATTGTGCAGTTATTAGTGACTCATTTATATTTAAGATTGAAATTCAAAATAAACACAAAACAGACAATAACAGTTGATATATCAGCTTTGCACCTTCTATGATTAGATTATAACAGACAAAACTTCACTATAGTGATTATAGAAGAATTTGTCCTAACAAGAAAGAAAACAATGATATTCGCTGTCACGTTTTAAAAATACTGAATAATTTGTTTTGATTTTGTCAAACGCTAAACTTGAGGGTAAAATCTTTGTACTGTTATGTTCAGGCTGAAAGCAAGAACAAAGAACAAATGTATAACCATTACTCCTTTCTATTTTGTTTTCGGTAAATCACACCGTCTGAAAGGAGACCCAAGAGTAATATGATGGACATTGGCAAGGGTACAATATATTCAAATATGTTATCATGATCAGGACTGTTAATTCCTTCCAATAATGACTATTAGATGGTCTAGAATATTTTCATATGCATTTTGTCATCTAAATTTATAAATCATTTTTAAATACAATTTTTATTGTAATATATCTGTTAATTTGAATGAGTTTTCTAAATTGTAAATCTTGATAAATATCACATATGGTCATAGTTTTTTTTTAGCTCACTTGGCCCACTGCCTTACAAGCCTTTTCCGTTAGTTTGTATTTCGTCTGTTGTCCATCGGCCATATTGTTTAACATTTCACATTTTGACATTCTCCTCTGAAACTACAAGGCAAATTGGATCTAAAGTATGCAGGTATGATGTTTGTGAAGTCCTCTGCAAAAATTCTTCTTTTGACCAAAAAAAAAAAAACCATTGCTGCCATGAGCAATTCTTGTTTCTGCTTGGATGAAACTTTAAAAATCATATGAAATATCCTCTGAAACTACAAGTTCAATAGATTTGTTAGTGTATTTTATGTTCTCCACAGAAATTCCTCATTTCATGTGGATCAGGCAAAAATCATGGTTGCAATTGGTAATTCTTGTTCCTGATTGGGAAGAATTTTTTTTAATTTCTCTGAAACGACAATTTCTTACTGCAAGTGATATATGTGATGTCCTCGTTTTAATTTTGTCCCGGTCAGAAATAGGTGTGTCTCAGAAACTACTAACTTCATTGAACAAAATCATTGTATGAATAATCATGTGAGAGACTCAGGTTCTGGTGAGCCTCTTGATTTAAACAACAAAGAGTTTTACCTGATTTATTACAGACGATGTAGATATCTAGAATAAAATCATGTTGATATGTTTGCTTTCACCTATTTTCCATATGCTTGTATATTGTACTGTGATTGTTTAATTCTTGTTTCCTAGTAACACAATTGTATTCAACATGTAGTTCAAAAATACAAAATACCAAAGAATTTATTCGACTTTTGTTGTGATGTAAAATGTACTGGAAATCATACAAAGGGAGATAATCCAAACATTTGTTTTGGTTGTACACTCAATATTCATGTTTGGACTTCCCCTTGACAAGTACTGGTTTACTGTCAGTCTGGTAAATTGTAAATTTGAAACCTACTCTTTGATATTCAGTTTGTTATCAAAATAGTAAAATTTGCTGTGTTTTATTTCCTTAATAATCAATATTGCAGTGAATAAATTGATTCTGTATAGATACATATTGATACATTGTTCAAATTTGAAATGAAAAAAAAAGAAGCTGATCAGCTCAGAAGTAAAAATAAAATAGAGATTACTGTTACTGTTAATGCATTTTTATTTGTGGTTTAAAATTTTCATGAGTTTTGTGGATCATATCAAACAATGAAAAAAGAATTCAACGAATATTTGTCATTACATTTGTATTTATATGTAACGACTCTAATGTCAAAATCCACGAATTTAAGTATCCACAAAAATGCTAATTTTCTGCAAATTATGAAAATGGGTATCCACGAATTAAAATGAATACACAAAAAAAAATGTTATCTTTAAATATTGATGTGTTTACTACATTTGTATAACTGTATGATGAAAGATTATTAACTTGTTTGTATCTTATGAAAAGTTTATTAGAAGTTTATTAATTAACTGTAATCTTTATAATATTATTATCATATACATATAAGATATAAATACTTTATTTTTATTAAGTGTTGTATAAGTTTTAACTAATAATATAATTTAATTTTAGATATACTGTTCATATAGGTATACTATATAGCAGGTTATTTCTGTGGAGTGCTAATGTTGGTATCTTCATCGAGATGATATCGAAATAAAAAGTATTTAAAGTAAAAAGCGAAATGATTATGGAGAGCAAATTTTATTGAAATTGACGAAATATTAAAAAAAAGAATTAAATTTTGAAATAAAAAGTCTTTAGAATAAAACCAAATGATTATGTAGAGCATATTTTATTATGATTGACCAAAAAAAAATCATGTTTTTAACAAATATTTCTTACGAAATTTTGAAATTTTGAAATTTACTATCACTTAAATTACCTGCTATATGGTATAAATTTACATTTGCACTCAATACATTTTATAGTGCACATTTTGCTCAAGATATATTTCAGCTTCATGTCTTTCACTATCTGACGATATACTAATGAAGTCTATGTTTATTCATATTGTTATGAACCTTTATATCTAGTTGTATTACAGACTTGTGGACACATTTCTAAAGTTTACACATTACATGTATTATAAATAATCAAGCTTCCTCTGTCTATTTAGTTTCAATATACAGTTTTAACCTGCCCATGCAGTCACATGTATTATAAAAGTTCACCATTTTCTTGTCCTGTCATAGAAAATTTCAAATGAATTTAACTTCTTTTAAGAGGTCACCTGACTTAAAAGGCCTTTTTTTGTTACCAAAGGTGACCTCTTAATACAGGTTTGACTATACAATGTAACACAAAATTTTACTTATTTTGAAACTTGTTGTCATTTAGATACTGCTGAATATGGTAATCTCAGAAGTCAGTTCCTTGAACAAATTAATATAGTCCATTTATAATATTCATTCGCTGTTATGCTCCAGGGATGTTCCTAGACCAAATTTGTGTTTTTGAAACCTGTCTGAAATACAAGATGGCCACCACCGCAGTATACCATTTTACATAGGAACCTATGAGAAAAATGCTTCACAAATCTAATTCACTGAAACCACTATATAACACTAAGTGGTTCGACTGTTCATTGGATGGTTCTGTACCAGATTTGTGTTGTTGATCTCCATCTGAAATAATGGTATCTTTTTTTCTTTACCACCTGTAAGGAAATGAAAGCAACACAAATGTGTCTGGTAAAATCTTGCTTGCAGCATTTTCATTGGCTAATCTAAAGTTTCAATCTAGTTATGCCAGATGTTAATAGACCCTATCCTATTTAACAGATGATTATACATTAAAACCTGTCTAAAGCTAACCCCTTTAAGACTGAAGAATTTGTTCAGTTTAGATATTTGGTTTACACAGATTCAAATTACATAAACATTCAGTCAATGGGACTGTACAGTCTGTCTGGTTTAGGCAGGTTTCTGGTTTACTAAGGGTTTGGTTTAGAAAGGTTTAACTGTAACCAGAATTATTGGTAATCATTGTAGATAAATTTTGATTCATGTTAATAAATAAAAGGGTACACAAAGTTTTCTTTGTAATATAATATTGCTGATTAAAACAGGATTTTTGCTAACATTATTATGATCTGGATTTTTCCAGTTATACAGGCGCTGGACGTTAAACATCAATCAATCAATCAAACCAATTATACAGTTAAACCTGTCTAAACCAAACCCTGAACAAAACAGAATCCTGTATAAACTAAACTCTAAATAAAACCCAGAGTAGGAAATCTTTGGTTTTTGTGTGTGTGTTGATTTAACTAGTATAAACAGAACACCTGTATATTCTGAACACAAAGGCTGGTTACAAGGAGGTTTGCTTTAGACAGGTGTCACTCTATTACAAAATCAACATACTGGACTGGTAATTTATGAGTCTTTATATGTGTATGTATTGTGATACTTCTGTGATAGGCATTTTTCCACCTGTGTTACTGAAGCCACAAGAATTGCGTAACAGAACAAAATACTTTGAAAGTATGGTAGTCCTTCTCTTATAATGCCACTCCCACCAAAGGCCACCTCTCTTGTCAGGCCACTTTCCACCAAATGCCACCCCTCTTATAATGCCACTTCCACCAAATGCCACCCCTCTTGTCAGGCTACTTTCCACCAAATGCCACCCCTCTTATAATGCCACTTCCACCAAATGCCACACCTCTTGTCAGGCTGCTTTCCACCAAATGCCACTCCCACTAAAGGCCACCCCTCTTGTCAGGCCACTTTCCACCAAAGGCCACCCCTCTTGTCAGGCCAGATTTCAGATGCACTGAGATAGTATAATAGTACTAAATTGTCCCCTTCATGAGGTTCACCCCTTTTATAAGCCACTTTTACAATGTAGAAAAGGTGGCATTATAAGATAGGGGCTACTACAGTACTTCAGTGTTTTATGCCTGTACATTGCTAGCAGTGTAAACCTAATGGTGATTAAAACAAAATAAGACCTCTAGTTTTTAGTGTAGACTTTTATATAACTATATACAAAATACACATTAGTTTCAATCAAAGTTTCTCATGCTTGTTCTCTTACCTATAAAATAAATACAAAATTATTCTACTCACCAATGTTCTCTTATTATTGATGTTCATGTAATACTATATAGCTGCCAATACACATATGTATTGTATACCTCTACAGTATATATGTAGAAGGGAAATAACTCTATTAAACAGTAACATAAATAGGGATATTCATTTCTCCCATAATTACGGCCTTTTAGCCCCGCTGAACCAGTGGTGGAAAAATCTGTAATCCTCTAGAGGATTGAAATGTCTTGTGCCTTTCCCCGCATTAATTTCAAACGCATTAATTTCAAATTTTGAAATAAAGTTCGTGTTAAATAATGAGAGAAACAAATTCTCCTTCAGTTGTCCATGTGGGTTACGATATTTCTCCACTCGGCTTGTGGTTAAAATTTTAAATTTAACTCTCTTGAGTGGAGAAATATCGTAACCCACGGGCAACTGGTTCAGCGGGGTTAAAATGACGTCATAATGGGAGAATCTATATTTAACAAGTTGTAAACATTGTATTAAAATGAAAAACAAGAAATACCACGCTGTTGGATCAGTTCCAAAATCCAATAAAAAAAATTAAGAAACAGAGGCAAAATGGATAACCGTACTCTCATATAGATGGCCTCTCACTTTCCTGGCTTGGTACAGGCACTTCAATAAAAAGTGGTGGGGTTAAACTAGTTTAAAGGGCCCAAATGTTAAAAATAAGATTAAGTAAAGAGAGATAAACAATTAATCATCCCCAGTGTTGAAACATTTATAATACATATATGTATATCATAGCCATGAAAGCTTCTTAGGACAAAGTTAAACGTAGAACTCTATATAAATTAATTTTAGTCACATGTCATTTTATACGTGTTTTAATTGGTTTAAAAAGTTGAGGTTATTTTCCAATAATTTAATTTGATTTGAATATTTCAATCTGATTGGCTAATCCGCCTGGAGAAAATTTTGGTTATATTCGATAACCTGGGTTGGTATTGTGACTTCACCAATGTGTTCATATGCCAATGACAAATTCAAATAATCACATGAAATAATCGTAATTAAAATCGAGGAATCATTAAATTTTGTTTAAGTTTTGCTTTGCGGTTTATTAAGCGTAAACTGATTCAAACCAGGTTATATCGTATAACCTGTTCAACAATTTCAAATATTCCTTAAGTATACGGAATCTGAAAATAGACTTCGTTCTCAAGGTGTCGCGTGCTGTTGTCATCAGGTGAGTTTCTTTAAATGAGGCACCTTTGGGGTTATTTAAATTTATTTCCGATTATTTTCCCTTTTTAAAAAAAAAATATATATTTGTGGGTTACATGGTGTGTACAACCTGATTGAGGTTATTTCTTCATGAAACGAACAAAAATTGCTATCAATCCTTAAATAAATGTTTGTCAAAAGAATCTTCTCAGAAACAATGTGATCATGGTTGGGTGATTCTTTACAAAGTTTACATTGTCGTATGGGACATAAATTCAAGATATTGCCCACGGAAGGGCAAAGTTTATCTTGGGATTCTTTAGGAAAAAAGCTTTTATAATCTTCTTCTCAGAAACCATAAAACAATTGGACAGAAACTTGGTTAAAAATTTCAATGTATAATTCTGTATAATGTTTACCAGGGATCACAGAAAAAAGTCGACTCTCGTTATCTCGAACTCGGTTGAGTCGAATTTCCGGTTGAGTCGAATTTTTATCGAAGTCCCGAACTTCGTTGTGTATAAATATATATAATTTGACTCCTGTTGAGTCGAATTCGGATGAGTCGAAATTTCGGTTGTGTCGAATAAAAGTTTTGGTCCCGAGATGTAGAAAGCCATATTATTTACATTTGTTAAGTCGAATTTACCTGTCAAAACATGTGTATTAGCTTGGGATTAAAATCGGATCACCGGTGAAACATCCGATCATTGACTTTGACATTTTTACCTTAGGCTATTTCACATGTTTATTTCATAATCTGTCAAATTAATTAGTGATAATATTTGAATTGGCTTGGTATTATGACACATGTTAAAAGTGTACAATCAAAAATTATCGATTTATAATAAGTGCCCTTGGGTCGGCATACATCAATGATAATTAAAAAAACACAACGGTCGAACGGAAGCGTTTTATCTATTGAATTACTTGTCGGAAATTAATTTACATTAAAGGAGATGTATAATTTCTCAATTTTGAGAAAATTTTACTCTTAATTAACAGTTGTAATAAAAGGGGAAATTTTTTTCACTTCCAACATGTCTTTCAGAATGTCTTCTGATAATACTGTTGCACGTGTGTCTGGTGAAAATTTCGCTCGAGTTGTCTCCCTTTCGTCGTTAAAAAAAACTACACTTCCGGTATTTCTCATAGCTCCTCTTGAGTCGGAACTACGGTTAACTCGAATTTTTTCCATGGTCCCATCGAATTCGAGATAACGAGAGTCGACTGTACTATAATATCTGATTTATCCTATATATAATTTATCTATATATTAAGAAAGGAGAGTTGGGATCCAATTAACAGATTTAACCTGACCACAGTTGTAGGCCTTTCCCTAGATATACATCACCTTTTGTCAATGTCATTTCTCTCTAGGGTTATGGTTATGTTGTTTAACACCACTTTCAACAATATTTCAGTTATATCGTGGCCGTCAGGTTTATTCGTTGAGGAAACTGGAGTACCTTGAGAAAACCACTGACCTGCCGCAAGTCACTGACAAACTTTATCAAATAATTTTGGTTTGAGGTTTTGCGTAGGAGTAGTTTGTGGCTTAATATAAGAGTGGTTTGAGGTTTAGCATAGGATTGGTTTGTGGTTTAGCATAGGATTGGTTTGTGGTTTAGCATAGGAGTTGTTTTAGGTTTAGCATAAGAGTGGTTTGAGGTTTAGTATAGGATTGGTTTGTGGTTTAGCATAGGATTGGTTTGTGGTTTAGCATAGGAGTTGTTTATCATGGTTTGAGGTTTAGCATAAGATTGGTTTGTGGTTTAGCATAGGATTGGTTTGAGGTTTAGCATAGGGTTGGTTTGAGGTTTAGTATAGGATTGGTTTGAGGATTAGCATAGGATTGGTTTGAGGTTTAGCATAAGATTGGTTTGAGGTTTAGTATAGGATTGGTTTGAGGATTAGCATAGGATTGGTTTGAGGTTTAGCATAGGAGTGGTTTTATGTTTAGCATAGAGTGGTTTGAGGTTTAGCAGAGGATTGGTTTGAGGATTAGCATAGGAGTGGTTTGAGGTTTAGTATAGGATTGGTTTGAGGTTTAGCATAAGATTGGTTTGAGGTTTAGCATAGGAGTGGTTTGAGGTTTAGCATAGGATTGGTTTGTGGTTTATCATAGGAGTGGTTTTAGGTTTAGCATAGCATTGGTTTGAGGTTTAGCATAGGAGTGGTTTTAGGTTTAGCATAGGAGTGGTTTGAGGTTTAGCAGAGGATTGGTTTGTGGCTTAGCATAGGATTGGTTTGAGGTTTAGCATAGGAGTGGTTTTAGGTTTAGCATAAGAGTGGTTTGTGGGTTAGCGTAAGAGTGGTTTGAGGTTTAGTATAGGATTGGTTTGTGGTTTAGCATAGGATTGGTTTGTGGTTTAGCATAGGAGTTGTTTATCATGGTTTGAGGTTTAGCATAATATTGGTTTGTGGTTTAGCATAGGAGTGGTTTGAGGTTTAGCATAGGATTGGTTTGAGGTTTAGTATAGGATTGGTTTGAGGATTAGCATAGCATTGGTTTGAGGTTTAGCATAGGAGTGGTTTTAGGTTTAGCATAGGAGTGGTTTGAGGTTTAGCAGAGGATTGGTTTGAGGTTTAGCATAGGAGTGGTTTTATGTTTAGCATAAGATTGGTTTGAGGTTTAGCATAGGAGTGGTTTGAGGTTTAGCAGAGGATTGGTTTGAGGTTTAGCATAAGAGTGGTTTTAGGTTTAGCATAAGATTGGTTTGAGGTTTAGCATAGGATTGGTTTGAGGATTAGCATATGATTGGTTTGAGGTTTAGCATAGGAGTGGTTTTAGGTTTAGCATAGGAGTGGTTTGAGGTTTAGTATAGGATTGGTTTGTGGTTTACCATAGGATTGGTTTGTGGCTTAGCATAGGATTGGTTTGAGGTTTAGCATAGGAGTGGTTTTAGGTTTAGCATAAGAGTGGTTTGTGGGTTAGCATAGGAGTTGTTTTAGGTTTAAGCATTGGCGTGGTTTCAGGTTTAGTATTGGAGTGGTTTTAGGTTTTGCATAGGAGTGGTTTGTGGTTTTGTATAGGAGTGGTTTGTGGTTTAGTGTAGGAGCGGTTTCAGGTTTAGTATAGGAGTGGTTTGTGGTTTTGCATAGGAGGGGTTTGTGATTTAGTATAGGAATGGTTTCAGGTTTAGTATAGGAGTGGCTTCATGTTTATCATAGGAGTGCTTTGTGGATTTGCATAGGAGTGGTTTCAGGTCATTTCAGGTTTAGTATAGGAGTAGTTTGGCTTGTTATGAGTTGTTATATTGTTAACCAGTATCATTAATCGTGTGGGATATTGTCATCACTTTGCATCCATAGTCCTGGTTGTGATCAGCATTGATTGTAAGCTTTTGAAAAGTGTTAAAACAAATGGGAACCTGCTTTTAAAAATACAGTTGAATTGAAATATTAATCTTGCAGAAATTCTTGATAACCATTTTTTACGATCACAAATTATTGTGATTGCATAATGTTATGATGCTGTCAGTTTCATGATGTCTGTATACAGTTTGTTTCCATATGATCATTGTAATTATAGTTAATGGAGCCTTTTGAATTTTAGCGCAATGATCCTTGGCACAACATAAAAATTAGGGTGGTTAATTGTTTAAAAAGAGAGACACCAAGGGACCAAAGAAATTTTCTGCCATTGAATTAATTGCACTCTGTTTTATTCTACTGAAGGAATTTATTTGTGCATCGAACTCCATCTGTACGAATATATATATATATACAGTATTAACATATATGTCTGTGAACTGTTCGTCATTAAGGGTACCAAACTTCTGCAGGTATCCAAGTGATTTGTGATAAGATATACACTGTTACCATATATAAATTAATTTTAATAGAACAAACTATTTTTAGAAAGTTTTTTTCCCCTCAGATTAAAATGTTTTATTAGTTGTACTCACTCTGTCAAACTGATGGTGTCTTCAACCTATGCCAACATTTTGAAATATCATATTTAAGGAATGCCAACGAACATTACTACCAGGTGTTTTTGTAGCAATTAATGATAATTACAGTAAGTATATTTGGAAATGCAGGTTTCAAAAGTGAAATATTAAAATTGACAAGAAAATTTGTAAATAAAAAAAGATATGACAAAAATAATGTATATAAAAAAATAGTGATTGTAAACTGGGAAAAAATCTAAAAATATTAGAATCAACAAAAAAGTTTTGTAACAATTTATATATAATTTATAAAATCTAAACTTAAAAGATATGAATAATTCTGTAAAGGTAAAACAAGTTTAAAAGTAAGCAAAACAGTTTTGTAAAAAAATATATTAAATATCTTAATTTAAAAGATATGAATATTATTTTTTAAAAAGATTGTAAAATCTAAAAAAAAAAAAATTAGAATAAGTCTGTTAAAATTAAATAAAAAACTTTTGTACAAAATTATATATAAAATCTAAACTTAAAAGATACGAATAATTCTATAAATAAAAAAGATGAAGATCTAAAATTTTAGAATAATTTAAATAAAAAATCTTTCTAAAAAGTATAAATTTTAGATATTCAATGATACTTCACAAATAAACAATTTAAAAAAAATTTTAATTCAAAATTTGATTTATTTTCATAAAGTATGATATTAAAATATATGTGCTTATAATGTACTGATTTATTTTGTTATTTTCATAAAATATGATAATAAAATATATCTTTACTTCCTACTTAGTTTATTAACTTTTACATTAAAAAATAATTGTGGAGTTGGGGTACATTGATATCTCCCCCGACTTTACACCAAATTAAACAACACCAGTCATGTTTATATAACAATTAAACTATTCAACCTAATGCCAACATTTTTTCTTACCTTTTTATACATATTTTTCAAAACGTTGGCATAGGTTGAATGAACCAAACTGATGATCAGAAAGAAAATTTTCTTAAATGTGAGCAATACAGGTTTTAACCTCTGGTTTCTATTCCATAAAATCCTTGAAATTATGTAAATTATAATACTAAATTGATGTTAAAAGAAAACAAATATAGTTGTATAATATATATACTATACATATATACAACTATTTTTTAACCAAGTTTAATGCTAAAATTTTCACATTTTCAAGGAATTGTGCCAAGATGTTCCAACAAGGACTTCTATATAAATAAAATAAAACGTTTAGTAAGAATTTACTTTAATTAATTAACAGAGACTATATTTTTATATATTGATATAAACATATTGTAAATTGCCTGTGGCTATGTGTGTCTTCCTGGTTTTAATATGTTCCCAGAAATTGTATCGGGTTACCTCCCCTTTGTTGTTAAAATTTCCCACAAGTCAGCGCAGGCCACGTCCGCAGCCGCCATAGATTCAATAGTTTTGAACGTGGAGCACGTACTTGGTGGCCAAAATGAATATTTTTAGACTTTGTGGGGATATGTCCCACTTGGGGGCTATTATAATTCTGCTTTTGAAGATGTGGAAGACCCGTTCCGTCGCTGGTAAGAACTTCGTTTGTGCAGTCATGTGTTGCCGGCTTTTTGGGGGTCGCTCCATATTTCCAAAATTTAGTCAATGTCATCGTTGTTTTGGAAACATTTTAGCTATTTTGAAAGAAGTGTCACGGGGTTTGCACACTTTTTGTAATATGTATTTTGTAGCTGTTAAATTAGAGACCGTGAAATATGATGCTTATTTCCGCCTTGTTACATCTGACGTGGCCACTGTCAGTCGTCAATAGGATATTAACATTGTCATTCACTTCTCAATTGTGATCTGATAACAAACATGAACAAATTAATAAAATACATGTCAGTGTTTATTAATACCATATGCTTTCTTGAAAACCAAATTCCAATATATCACCCCTCCCCCCCTTTTTTTTACGTATAATATTTTATGCACAGGGTTAGATACATTTTATATTATCAATTTATGCTCAATATACAGACATGGTAGTGCAAAATACAAGACATGAAGTTTCACAAACAAAGTGAATGAAACGAACATAAAATCCAACAAGATTTTGTCAACAGGTGTTAATTCATTTTTTTTAATAACCTTGCGTATTGTTTTTCTTTTCACATCTTTATTTCAGTTGCAATCCTAGAGGATCATAATGTGAAATCTTTCTTGCCATGATTATGTATAGCTGAAAAATTACTCTTTTAGCATTAAATAACAATCACTCGTTCACATTTATTCCTGATATCTCATACAAGATAAAATCAGTTTCAGCTGTAATTTGTACAAGGCTTAGAATGGACTGTTGCCTAACTGCTCAGAACAAAACAAAACATTGGTTTCCATATGTGTAACACCTGACATAAAACGGACAGTAGATACATTATATAGACAAGTCCAAATATGTATTGACTGAATGTCAGAAGTACCCAGGGGTAAAACTACAAGATGTTTATCACAGACCTGATTTTTTTCCACTTCTTTTATTCCGGATTTTACAGTTACGATTCCTTTTTTATAGTACATTCAATACTTCTGCTTTCCGATTTCTGCTTTTTTGTTGGCTTCGTAAAATCAGCTAGGCACCGGTCTCAGGACATTTGCCCAACTATTTCTCAAATTGTCCTGAAGAACTTTGTAAAAATTTGTTTAATAATTAAAGAATGTTCTTCAGAAATTTTGATAAAACTGGCAATTCTCCTGAAGATTTCAAAGTCTGGCTGAAACACTGCATATGTATTTTTTCAAAACTAGGAATCTGAATCGAGCGTAAGGTTTAAGAATCGATCATTGTGTCGGACGCTGACGTTTTACTGATTAATCAATGTTTCCGCAGTGCACCACTAGTAAATATGTTTATATTGATTTATAGTTCATTATAACATACTTCAGTAGCCTCACATGTTCATTGTTTTATTTTTATTTTTTCAGGAATTTCAGGCAAAAGTCAGATTTTATTTGCCATAGTATTCGCCACTAGATACCTGGATCTATTTACATCATTCATTTCAATATATAATACTTCTATGAAGGTTTTTTTCATCACCACATCTTTATTCACAATTTATCTGATGTACTTTAAGTTCAAGGCTACATACGACAGCAACCACGACACATTTCGTGTTGAGTTCCTGGTTGTACCTGTTGGAGGATTAGCTTTTCTCGTTAACCATGAATTTGCTCCCCTTGAGGTAAGAATTATTTTGTTCAAGAATGAGTTCAACATTACACTGTTCGAAGGAGTTTGTGGATGTTGAAGAAGAGGTATAATCCTTGTTGTTCCAATACATCTAAAACATCAATCTAATATGTGTCTGGTAAAATCACAATTTGCTGAGAAAAGTATAATTGCTAACTGACCATGAGAGTTCTGAACAGTGAATCATGTCTAAACTTAACCTTATTTGGACCACCTTTTCTGTTAAGAATTAGACATTTGATTGGTTTCTACATAATAAATTAACAAAGATTTCTACATTGATATTGTTTTTAAAGTTTTAGATCACTGTACATGTAGTATGTTTTAAAAATATAGATAGTCAATCTTTTTTCAAATTAAAATAATTTCTGTTTCTGCCAAAATATCTGCCCATATTGATGTAAACCCTCTTTTTAACCTTCCAGTGAACAGACCTACAATTGTTATTAATTTAGAAAAAGGATGCCACAGACAGATACAAATGTAGGTCTCGAGAAGTTGGATTCAGCTAGAAACACTCTGAAAAGAATTTTGTCAAAATATGAAAATTAGCATAGGGCACCAGCAGGTCCATTGGGTGCAGATATAATAAAAAAAAAAAAAGAAGCACTTTCAGTTTTGACATTTGTTTGAAGAGAGTTTTACTTATTTGATATGATTGCAGTCTTTACATGCTCGAAATATATTTATTCAAACAAATTCTTTTATAATTTTTACTTGTCCGAATCCAGTTTTACTTTGGGTAAGGGACAGACCATTTAACTTGCAGGGGGGAGGGGGGTAATATGGTTTTTTGTTTCGTTCAGAAATGGGTTTTTTTGGACAACACCAGAGTTAGAATATTTATTTTGTCTTGTCGCACGAATTTTTTTCCAGAATTTAACATTAGGTTATATGACAAAAACTATGAATCAGATTATTTTTTTTTCCTCCACCAAAATCAGAATATTTTTTTCAGCAATATTGGGAAAAAACCATGACCCCCACCCCCACCCCTTCAAGTTAAATGGTCGGTCCCTAAGTGGGTTAGTGCGAAGGCTGTGATTGTAGAATACAATTGTTTTCAAAGAAATCTTAATATCATATTCTGCTTTTAATGGGAGCAACCCTACAATGATCAAGATAATTAATATGAAATTATTAATTTTACAGATTCTGTGGACGTTCTCTATCTACTTGGAGTCAGTTGCCATCCTTCCCCAGCTGTTTATGGTCAGTAAGACAGGCGAGGCAGAAACAATAACGAGTCACTACCTGTTTGCCTTGGGATCATATCGTGCCCTGTATCTGTTTAACTGGATTTACCGATATTATGCTGAAGGATTCTTTGATCTTATAGCTGTAGTAGCTGGAGTTGTACAGACAATATTATACTGTGACTTCTTCTATCTCTATATAACTAAGGGTTTGTATTTTTTCTTCTATTTTTGTAATTTTAATTTCTTTATCAAATTTATTATGTCATTAATATCAGTGTACGAAATTAGCGGTAGACCTATTGACAATGTCTATGTAAAATCAAGCTGGTCTATGTCAAATTTTCAAAATTTTGAATGTAATGTACAGTGAGGTCTATGATACTGCAAAATTTAGTTTCACACACTGTAATATTGTTAGAAAGTTAGTTTTATTTTATTTTTTAAATCACCCGCTTAAAAAATATTTAAATATGCAAATTATTACATGTACTAAATCATGATCAATAATCAAATATTTGACGGTTCAAGTTTTCAAGTTTAAGTACAGTACTTGGTTTATTTGGAGAAAAGTTGTCTGCTCTAAAGTGGTATAAAACTGGTCTTGATTCTCAAGTTTTAAATTGACGTATTAAGTTAAAAATTAATGCATTTAATATTACAACTTTTAAACAACAACAAAAATAGAAAATATGTCATTACCAAGTTACTTTTAGAATATTGAATCTGTCCAATATATTTTTGTTAATTAGTGGTTACCTCCCTTCTTACTTTAAAATATTCAGTCTTACCAAGGTCAAAATGTTTTGGATTTTTATCTCTCCATATTTTGATATAACTGCATCATAAATTGCATTGTTACATGTATGTATAGTGGATTGACTTAAATTTTGTTATAGCTTTTACCCTAAATTTAATTCTTGAAACAATATTTCCATATAGCTGATTGAAAGTGAAGTAGTATTTGACAAGTGGTAATAATAAGTAAAAGGTCCTTGCCCTTATAGGTAATAATTAATGGCAGGGCTCACCAAACCAGGCGACATGGGTGACAAAGTCGCCTTCATGGCTCTGAAGTCGCTCCAACTCGGCCCAAAAGCGAAATTTCAGTTGCCCTGTTATTTTTAGACGTCGCCTATAAATTTTCAATAATCATACTTTTTCTTCAATATTTACGTAAAAGAAGCTCCCATGTTCCTGAAATATGACCCATACAGGGCTTGATGTTCAATATTTTATTCCAAACTCGTTAATTGCATCCTTTTTAAGATCGTTGTGCAGCACACGTTCGTTTTGTGAAAGGTAGGGGAACATACGATAGTGGGGAAAGAAACGTTAAAATCAGGATCGATTTTCAGAAGTCTACCAGATTTTCTCTCACTTCGCCCTTAAGTCAACTGAGAGAGAAGTCAAGTCGCCCTGTTTTTACTATGTGTGGTGAGCCCTGTAATGGTTCCTTAAAATTAGATTTGATTGAAGTAAATATTTAAAATACATGATTTTTATAGGTAGTTAATCTGCTTATGCTGACTTATTATTCTTATATAAATGTTTATATCGATGATTTGTACATTTTCGTTTTAATCTAAGCACACGATAATATCCGTTTTCAAATGACAAACATGCTAATAATCATTGATTTCTAGCATGACGTCACTGATGTTACTTTGACAAATCCTCGATAAACATACATGTAGAGTATCGTTGATATGTTTTGCTGGAAATGAACTTCTCATTGCATTTCCCATTTTGGACTGCACTTTCAATGTGATATATGCTATGAGAAATACATTCTCACAAAACTTAATCAAAGATGGTATATACATGTATTTATTGTGTCAATAAGTTTTGTCCTTGGTAAACGTTCATGTATAGATCAAACAATTGATTAAGATGTTTAATGAAAACTTCCTTACAAAAAGAATTATTACAATTTGTTTTAATGTAAAGTATTTGTTTGACTGTAATTCCATGCAAAGGGGACATATCATGTACACTTATGTTTTCTTTTCGTCTAAAAGAAAGATTACGACAAGAAATAATTACAAAAATTATGATATGCTACTAACTAGCTATAGGAGAAAAATCTACTTTTTCAGGAAAGGGCTCCCTGCTGTTTTCAAATAATGAGATAGTTTTCAAGGATGCCCCTTTGCTGGAAGTTTAAACAGTCATGCTTGTACGTAGTCTTTCAATTGTTACCAAATTTTCATGTTATTTTCTATGTTTTGTTTAGTATAGCTTGGGAGTATTTTTGTCTTGCATGGTGGTAAGGCTGTCACAGTTATCCGTGTAGCCGTCGGCGGTTAGATTTCAAATACTATCCGTTTAAAGAATTAGTAAACGGTTAACCGTAATGTATACGAGATCAAGCATAAAATACGGTCAAGTAAAAGTACAGTAACATCGGTAAAACAAAAAATCAATAACAATCTGTCTTATTCTCCTACCCACGTAGAATTATTTTCTCTGTGATATATTGCATACCAATCATTTTTTTGTCTACCTTTCTGTTGCCGATATTCGTCAAAACAACATTGAGACGGTCCCTTTTATTCATTACCCAATCAAATGTTTAACAAACATCAGGTCATCAGGTGAACAGTGTATCCCAATACACAACTTGGAAAATTAAATGTGTACGTTGGGTCGTTTAACACACTGTCGTTTTACGAGAAGAGCTCAGTTTGAGAGTACTTTTTATTTCATATTCCTGACAAACCCATCACTGTAACTCGTAGATCTTATCACCTTTTACATGTCAATGGAAGTTAATTCAATAATGTCGGAGTTTACATCGGACACAAAATTGCTTCTATGTACACATGTATTAAGACAAGTGTAGCATACCAAAATTGTTCTGGTCATTTCATGGGTGTGATTTTAAGTCTTAAAGTTCGAAATCTTCCAAAAAAAAACCAAAAACACAGACTTTTCAGTAAAACCGTTCTTTCACAATCACAATAGCTGCATGCTTCACATGAGGCTTTTCAATTACCGTTTAAACGGGATCGGTTCGGTTAATGAAGGTCGGTTAAATGGATAGTGATTTTGCTAACTGTGACAGCCTTACATGGTGGTAGTATCTTTATAGACCTGTAGAAGCTCCCCCATTTCATTTATTTTTTATTTTAATTTCAGTTGTTAATTTAAGTTCTTTCACATGAATTACTTGTATATTTTAAGAATATATGTATTGCACCTACATTATAATATTAAATGTTTAATTCATATCAAACATCATGTGACTGCCACATGACATGTAGGCCATTTTGGCTGGGTTGCATGGACTGCAATCTTGGTTATACACACATGTAGTTTGGTTTCAGAATGACGAAGATTAGAAGGGAGTACCTATTTCATGTAATCCACTCCTTCAACAGTTTCAACCCTGATCCCTGTAACTTTACAGAATATTTATATACAATGTGGTTGTGTATCAATATTTCACATTATAAAATCATTGCATGCAAGAATTTGTTTTAGCCATACATTTTTAACTTACAGTCATTTTCAACAAGATTTTAAACATAGAGTGTAACTAACTCCTCCCATATTTATCAGCATAGGCCATGGAAACTACTCTCTCCTACTCTGTAGGTGTTTGTGGATTTACCTCGGCCAATCAAGTCTTTGGTCTATTTTTTTTGTATGATTTACCTCGGCCAATCAAGTCTTTTGTCTATTTTTGTATTATTTGGGGTTTTTTTTATATTTCATTCATGGTCCTTATGTTCCTAAAATCTACATAAAGTATTAATTTTATGTGAAATCTTGGGATTTGTCTCAGTTGTGTGTTTGCATGCAAGGGATTTCTCATATACTAATACATGTGTAATCTTTAAGTAAGAGGAAAATTAGTTTAATTTCAATGTTTTAGCAAATACAAATTAAAACTGCATGTGTAATACACATTCTAGGAATATAATGACATGTTCACTATTATTTAACGGTTGATTTTTATGTATATAAAAGTAAATCAATTCAGACATCTCTTATGAAGTAGATTTATATAATATAAAAAAATAAGATAATGACAAATGTTTTTAATGATTTTATAGAATATTCAATTTAATTCTTTATTTATTTAACGAGGATTGCAGACAGCCAATGGCTACGAACAGTTTACCTCAAAATACATACATGAATATATAATTTCAATCAATATAATGGTTATTACAAATATTGAAATGACAACACACACATGTGTAGAAATATTTCTTTTATATTATGCATAAGTGTAGCAATGTATAATAGGAGAATGAATCATAGTCTTTTCAATGATAGCTGAAATAGAACTAAGGACACTGTTAACTTATTTAATATTAAATTTTTATTTTCTGAAAAATTTGATATTAACAAGTGATACTTTCTTCTACATTTTTGTATAGAACAAAAAATATTCTGAATTTACAAATAATTGAAGATCAGTAGAAATTTTGTTCAATACATTTTATATTATTTAATGTTTTCGTGAGCTCTATAAAAATGAATTGAAAAATAGAATTGATAAAGCACTTTATATAAATCTCTCCATATGTAATGTATATTATATGTATTTCTATCAAATTTATCAGAGAAAAAAAGTAAATAAGTGGCATCTACATAAATTATAGATGAGTTGTGTTGAATTATTGGTCTGTATATCATCATGTTCAGCAATTTTTTCAGCTGTATTATGGCTTCTAAATTAATTTGGGCATGAAAGCCTGGTGAGATATAACTAACTGGTGAAAGCCCAACCTTGAGTAGATGTCTAGAAATCTTTACACATAATACATGAACCCACATCAGTTATGTCTGGCTTTTGGTCTTGTCTCATTGATGTTAACCACTTAGCCACCCTTAGGTCCATACATGATAGAAAGACAAGTTCTCATATTAAGGCCAAGCTAGAGAGTCCTTTTTTTCAGGTTTTGTGATGATTTACAACTGTTGTCAATTCAGTGTGCATTAATTTATGTATGTGTGATTATACAAAATTAATTTTGAATAATAATATGAAAAACAATAAATATGGCAATGTCTAGTTTTAATTTCTTTCTCTTTTTTATTTACAGTACTGAAAGGAAAGAAGATTTCTTTACCAGCATGAGAGCTTTAGATATTCAGAGATTGGACCATTATATGACATTTTTATTTTGGGAAATTAGGATTTGTTTCAAATATTTTGCATGATGTGTGAAAAAGTGAGTGAGTTGTTGGTGCTTTCTACGTGCTATAAGGTGCCACGATAATCAACAATGTCAGGAGAATCCCTGATTGTAATATGTTATTACAACCAGTTAAAAGATTGAATGTTCAATTTGTCAAAATGAAAAACTTGAAAGGCATTGGAATTTTTTCTTGTTTTTAAATTTTTTTTTTATTATTATTATTAGTTTATTGAATTTTTGCAAAAAGTAATAAATCTTGTAGGTGAAACTTGGGTTTTATAACATACAAATGGCAAAAGTCCTTTCTGACGTGAACAAAGTAAGACTTGTTCAACAGGGTAAGTACTGACAGACTGAAAATAAACATGTAGACCTATACTGACAATTATTTAAGCTTAAAAACATATATTAAATTTTCAGCTGATTTATTTATTTTTAAAATGCATTAACATTGTATAAACACTGGACAGATTTCTGTGGTAAAATACAAAAGAAAATTTCTAAATAGTGTATAGTTGACTATTTATGACTATTTTGTACAATAAATACCTTGTATCATTTCAGTGTATAATTATTAACATGCTTATAGAATGGAGTTTTCATACATGTAATAGAGAGGCTGGTGTGAATGTACATTTCATAAGAGATTCATGTTTAATGCAAACAACTGTTCTTAATTCTTGACAAACATTTAATCTCATTTCTAGAGGTAATAAAATTATGTTTTCATAGAATAAATATTTGAGATTTCAAGTAAATGTTTGTGTTTTATGAGATATTTAGCAGCATTTTGAATAATAAACTGGAACTTTGTCAAAAAAATGTATTTCATTTATTAAAATTTTTTTTATTGACAGTACTGTATACTTTTTGTCTGGTAAAGGAATACACAATAAATACTGAAGGTTAGTTTTTCATGGTAGACATGTTATAATGATGGACAACTTTTTCTAGTTGAATTTAATGATCTAGACAATAAAATGCTGACCGTGCTAGGACATTTCTAATAAATGGCCCAAATTTGTTGCTGCAGAAAAATGTAACACCCTTGTTCTGAAACATATTCAAATACCACCACCTTATCTTTCCTCCACAATTGTTGACAGTGGCAATAAACACCATAGCCCTAACCCTTTTCTCCACATTTAAACAATGAATCTATCAATGGTTTCAGTTATAGAATGATAATTTAGTCCTACCATTGTAAATATTTTGAAAAACTCTCTTGCCATGAAAATTTATACTACAAAATCATTGTCATATTTTATATTTTTTCTTTTATCTTTCCTTTTTCAAGGAATACATTACTCATGATTTAAGCAGATGTCTCACTGATGATGAATTAAAGTGCTACCTATAGCTACATGTATAATATCATGATTCAAGTGCAATTGTATGAGTGAAAACGAAATTGTATTCTATGAAAAGTTACATGTAAATAAACAATGTAATGTATTATGTGAAATAAACATCACATGTTTTAGTCAAATTATGTGTATTTTATTTGCCTTCCATAAGAATAGGCTAGAACTCGCTAAACCATGTGAAATGGACAACTCTTTTCGTCGTGATTTCAATTAAATTGTCCTACTTTTACCCCCAAGGCAAAGTTTTTGTCACCCTGTGAGTTTTTGGTAGCCAGTCTTTTTTTCTCAGCAGAAGCTATTCAGAAGTTTTCCGATTTTCCCTCAGCCCGCATGTGCTGGATTGTTTTTGGTGTTTTTTTTCAAGTCTGGCAACAGATTTTCATTGTTGGTGATTTTTTTAATGACATATTTTTCAGGACATCTTTTTTTCCATTGCCCATTGCAAAATAATTTTCATTTACCTTAAATGTCATAATCACTGAATCACTACATGTAATATTTATATGTAACAAAACCATGTGTAATTGTGTAGTGATTATAATCTCTTAATTTAATTTCTCAACAATTGATTATGTTTGTCATTTTCACATCTGCCAGAAATATACAAAATGTAGTTCACTATTGATTTTGATCCAAGTTCAATTTATATGTAATCTGTTAATCTGATACATTTTCAAGAATTGAAATATACATGGGAAACAATGTTTTCGCTGTAAAACGTAATAAAAGTTTTACTTTTTAGAAAAAAGAAAATAATAAAACCAATTTCTAATACATTTGTAATAGAATTAAAAATTGGAGTTGTTTCCCTTTTGATATATATCAGAAAACTGTTAATTTTGAGGTAGTGAGTTGCTTCAAATTCAATATATTTTAAAGGATAGTGTCTACAATATGAGGTTTTTTTTATCCTATCAATTTTTATTAGAGTGAATCATTAGTTTATACATTCAAAAGATAAAAAAAAAAATAGAAGCTTTACAACATGTATTGGTTGAAAATTGTGGTATTAACACTAAAAAGGATTAACTGTTTTCAGACGGTTTTCCAAATTATGTCATCAGTATTTATCAAAGGATGGGAGGTACAGAATTTGTTTACAAAATCTTGATCTTGGAACCATAAGCATGTAATTTAACTACAATTGATGTTCATGCTGGTGCCCTACGTCAATTTTTGTTATTATACTATTAAGCTTGGCACCAAAATAATAGATCAGGTGTAGAACCATCCAAGGAACATTCATATAATACAAAATATTCAATTTGTTGAGTAGTTTCTCAATTCCCAAAGGGTTCAATGGTAAACTAAGTTGCCCTGGGTGGCCATCTTGGATATGTGATCGGCTAAAAAAATAACAAATTTGGCAGAGAACAACCCAGTCATCATTTCTATATTGTAGCAATTCCATGGGCTGAGTAGTTTCTGACAAGAAGATCTTCAAAGTTTCAACCAATTAGAACACATTATTGGCCCTGACAGCCATGTTGGATTTCCAATCGGCACCAAAATAATAGATCAGGTGTAGAACCATCCAAGGAACATTCACATAATGCAAAAAATTCAATTTGTCATGTAGTTTCTAAAAAAAAAGGTCTTTGAATGAACTTCCCATAGGGTCCAATGGTAAACTATTGTTGCCTTGTGTCAGCCATCTTGGATATGCGATCGGCACAAAGGTAACAAACTTGGTAGAGGACCACCCAGTCATCATTTCTATAATGTTACAATTCCATCCGCTGAGTAGTTTCTGACGAGAAGATTTTCAAAGTTTCAACCAATCAGAACACATTATTGGCCCTGGCAACCATGTTGGATTTCCGATCTGCACCAAAATAACAAATCTGGTAGAGGACCTCCCAAAGAACATTTCTGCCAAGTTTGGTCCAAATATGTTCAATGGTTTCGGAGAAGATGAAAATATGAAAAGTTTACAGACACGGATGACGACGGACACAAAGTGACGACAAAAGCTCACATGGCCCTTTGGGCCAGGTGAGCTAAAAATGATGATAATTTTGTTGGGCAAGTGAGATTAGGTGATTGTGTTAATTACTTGTTTGTCACCCTTCACATCAAAGGATTTTTATTGGAAGTTGTTGCCATGGCAACACAATTCCTATGTTGTCGCCCAATTCGGTTGTTTCGAATCATTTCCATTCCGTCAAAATTTTGTTATTTTCGTCTGCCATATCACGTGATTTCGATGGTCCTGAGCTTCCGGTGTCAATGTACACAACAAAAACTCCAATCGATATGTAACCCGAATAATCCAGTCGCTATATTACGCTCCGGCGAGTAGCGACAGTGGATAGAGGGCGCTAAATTATTCGAGTTAATCGATATGTGCCGTTTTAACGTTCGATTCTCAAGTTAAAAATATCTTAACATTTTCTGTAAAAGACAGATATCAATTAAATTATTTTATTTGTATCAAAGACTTTAACGCAGAGACAAATAATTCTTTAAAATTAAATTTGTTTTCTTTCTTTATTTGCGGCTGTCGGCATCATGAAAGGAAANTATGTCTCGTCGGAAAGATAAATCAATATGCTAGCGAATGACAACAAAGATTGTTTGAATGTGTGATTTTTTAATATTTTTTTCAAGCCTGAAACAGAACTGGTAGTGGCTTGGTTACGTTGGTCGTTACATCCCTTGTTAGTATATAGGGTATATAGGCCGCGTGACCTCTGTGAAAGCGATTCAAGCCCCTGTGGACGTTGTCACAGTAATAGCGTAAACACCGGAAGTCGCCTGCCTATTTGTTCAGACGTCAAGACACGAAAAAGACGGAACGTGGTCGGAATTGACATGATTCGAAACAACCGAATTCAATAGACAATACAGCAAAATCGAAGGCGGATTCACAAAGGAAACAAGGTGTAAATAGGTCTATTGACAAAATATAATCCATCTAGCACAATAGCTGTTCATGCTTATCATCAATTATTTTTATTGTTTAGAACAAATATCTGTACTAACTAATTAATTTCAATCTTTAAATAAACGGGGAAACGACATTTATTTGCAAAAAGAATCTCACTGCGCGTAAATAAATATGATTCTACTTTCATTTTGAGGTTACGTATCCAAACATTGGTTTCCACCGGACCGACTGTCCGGTATAAAATACTGGGTTTGTTGTATAAATGAGCCCTGTTTGATCTCCAAATTGTCCGTAATTTATTTTGATTAAAACTAAAGTGAAACGCCAGATCAAAACTCTTTTATTGTATCATTTATCGTTCCTCCATGCTTTGGTGAAGTTCAAGGACATTGACAATATTAATGAATCAATATTTGAAATATAAGAACAAAAATTGCTCCGGACCGGACACGCAACGATTATCGGATATCAATTTGGCACCAAATTTAAACTCGTCTTTTGTGCAAAATACGATAGGTTTTTGGGAAATATTGAAACCTTTGAAATGGACAAATATTACAAGCTTTTTCCTGATTAATACAAATAGTTGAAAAGATCCACTAAATTTTTTATTTCTCTGTGAATTTAAATAAAATACTTTATTTATATAAAAAAAAAATTCTACAAAATGTTTACTTCAAAGCAAAGTTTTTTGTAACCTATTTAGGGTAGCCTTCTCTTAAGTCTTTAACTCATTCCTCATTGGGGAATTTGATTTTAATTTCTATTTATTTTCACTGAAGTTTAACTTTTTTTTGGGAAAGAGATGGTGACCTCTGAAAACCTGTCTGGCTGTCGATTCGAAATATCATAATAATTATGCATTAAATGACTTTATAAGTTTTAGGCAAATTAGGACACAATTGACCTATTGAATAAGTGCCTTTCAGGACAAAAGGCCCAGTGATCGGGAAAGTCCAGCGCCATGCGCAATTTGCGCATTAAGCTGAAAAATGGCGCAGTGAAAGTAAAATGTAAGCGCCCGTGTGGCGCACAATAATTTTGCAAGGTTTGGTATCCATGGAACGATAGTCAATCAGGCGTGCGGTACACCGAATTGCAGTGATCCCTTTGAAAAACAGTGAACCCACTAAATTATGCATAATCGTGTCGAAATCGGATCATTGAGAATGTTTTGCCTATTTACATATTTTCCGGACTCGTGGTTTTTCCTTTGCTTAACGCTGATGTAAATATATATATGAAATGTCTAAATACCGGAAAAGAATAACAACCAATGGTGTGACTTTATTTCCAAATGTTACTCCAAATAAACGTTTGTAAATTTGATTTTTGACAAATATGAATCAAATGAATAAAAATTTGTATAAAATCATCCCAAAATTCAATATGAAATTTTATTTTAACGGAAAATTCTATTTCTGAAAGTACGTGTCTGCGAGTTATTGTTTGCCGGTATTTAGTTTAATTTTATAGAAAAATGCCTCTGAAAAAAGCAGCGTCTGCCTATAAAGGGCGGTGTTTTTTTGCTACTAGGAAGAGGATTGGAAGACCTTCCAGTCCGTTTTTTTGCCAACGGAAGATTTTCGAAAGCGCTTCCGTCTCTTCCTTTCCACGAGGTACATTAGACGGAAGAGTCACGTGATTCAAAATGGAGACCGAAGACCTTGTTCTGATGTGTGACATATCTTGAAGTTAATTCTTGTCCGATTTTGATAATTGTTATATCAATAAATTCAGAATTTAATGTAGTTTTACTCTGTAATTTCAAAATAATGTTCTATAGAAATATTTTGAGAATACACAAGTTAAGCACACAACTAAATTAATTTCTTTCCAAACACAATGCAATGATAGTACTTTTGTAGACAAATTATCTAAGTCTGTGTTTAAAGTAGCTAACAACGTTTTTGATACATTAGTTAAACCAATTATGACATATAACTCTGCAGTAACATATTTATACACTTTTATATCTTTATATATGGCCAAGAAAAGAGCAAGTACCAATGATAAGGAAGTAGACTTATTTAATTTTATCGATAAAAATCCAATTGAAAATTTACATCTGTCCTTTTGCAAATATGTTCTTGGCATTAGAAAGAAAGCTTCAAATTTAGCAGTCAGATTAGAACTTGGAAGATTGCCAGTAATGAACTTTATTAAATCTCAAACTTTGTTATATTTTGCAAGACTATATACAACAAAAATAAACCCACTTTTAAAAGAATCCTTTGTAATTTTCCCAAATTTAGATTCTCAAGGCATCTACACATGGTTTTCATATGTAAAGAGTATTATTGATGAGACAGGTCTTGATATCTTACAGCTCCAAAATACTACTAGTCCAAATCAAGTAAAACTACCCAAGAAATATGTAAAATCAACACTAAAATTTTGCTATGAAAATTTAATAAATAATAAGCTTTCAAAATTAGACCAAAAAAGTAAATTATATTTATTCTCAAATTTAAAACAAAATTTATCATTGGAAAGTTACTTGTCTATATCTAATTTTGAATACAGAAAGTTAATAACAAAACTTAGAATTAGTGAACACAACCTATTAATAGAAAAGGGGAGACATTTAAATATTCCCAGAGAGCAACGTTTATGCTCACACTGTAAGTGTATAGATGACGAGAAACATTTTCTTATACATTGCACGATAAATTCTGAATTGAGGTCTTCTTTTTTAAACATTTTGAACAACGAAAATCAAATTTTTAATAACTCATCAGAATCATATATTTTAAATCCATCAACACCATCTCGAGTAAATAAACTGGGTTCCTTTTTAAAAAGGTCATTAGAACTGACGACAGGGGAATCCTAACATATTTACTTGAAAATGTCGATTTTATGTTCTCTTTGTTACATGTTTATTTGTATTGTCACAAACTGTATTGTTTAATGACAATAAAATTTTGAATTTGAATTTGTTTAAATCATGTCGATCACAGGCACTTGGGTCCAGGATATTCTCTTCTTCTTCAATGTTATCAATAAAATGTGCATCTACAACGTATATGAACCCGTTTGACATGCTTCGTTGTGAAATAAACG
>MJUT01052108.1:599816-634415 GCA_002080005.1 Gigantidas platifrons
TATGTTCCTTCAGTGAATCGCCTACTGTTCTTAATGAATGTCTGTACTGCTTTCGATACCAATATATTTTGGGCTTGGGTTTTATTAGAATCTCCAAATAGTAAAATTCTAATATCTCTCTGAAAATCATGGTGGTGCAAAAAATGAAAGAGAACTGTCCTCTGTTCGATATACAAGCGACATTTCAAGAGAAAGTGGGAAGCGTCCTCCCTGGTAAATCCACAAACACATCTCGAATCTGTTATTATATTGAATCGAAATAGATCATACTTGAGCGAGCTACAACTACGACGTAATCTTGCATATAAAATATTATGTCGTCTATCCCCGACTAAGAAATGAGCCGGAATTTTAGCCAGTACAACCTTACTGTTGGTGATCTCATTTCCAAAAGAATTACGTCTGTCCTTTATTTATTAGGCAGAAATTTCAACAAATTAAACCTTCGGAAAATCTAATGCAATTCTGAATGTTGAAATCCGCCTCAATTGATCTATTGATAATAATATTAAAATAGTCTTAGCAGTTTCAAGATTTCACAATCAGCATCCGGAGAGTTTCTTGATTTGATATACTTGCAGCCATTGACTTGTCCGAGTGTGGTCCAGGTAATGACTTGTATTGTTTGCTGTCATTGCGTTAATTTGCATTGACTTACATATCATGAACTGCAAATAAATATATTTTTCTTGTCTTATTTCTCGTCAGTTGATTAATTTTATCTCAAACTAAGCTTAAATATCAATCTCTTCAGTTGATTAATTTTGTCTCAAATTAAGCTTAAATATCTACCATAGTTGGTTAAGCTATTTCATATCTAATGTTGTACTAGGCGCAAAGCAATAAAACATCCAAGTTAGCCAAAATTAAAAAACATAATAAGAAAAATCTGAATTTCTACATGTGTTATATATTACTCCTAGGTTATATTGGTCAATAAAAACTCGCGTGAATTCATGTACACTGATCTATCGATTTTGTAATATTGAAATGGCTGGTAAGATCTGCAAAGATGCTTTCATAAAGTTGGGAATAATTAAAACACTACCGGCATAAAATTGCTCTCCTAACGTCCTTGCCTAAATCAAGGACGCATTTGCCTAACACTAAGATCCCCTTTTTCTTGTTTTTCTTGAATGTGTTATCTCCCTTTTAGCAACTAATTTGTGTACCAGTATATATTTTTTTTTCATTCGTCTCATTAAATACTAGTACTAGAAGTTGTCGTCTTTTCTTCCTTGGGTTGAATGAAATGGTTAATCGCGTTGCCCAGGCCTGATTAGTCCCCCAATATGTCTGAGCTAAATATAACCCGCTTATAAAGCATTGACAATGTGTATTCCTAACTAGGTCAGTAATTACTGGGTTAGTAGGTTCTCTACACACCAGTTGACCTTTGACATTTAGTTTTCAGGTTAGAAAATATCAGTATTTTCGTATTCATTCAAACTCCTTCATGTTTATGGTTTTGTTAATAAAATGGAGTCTTATTTAAGATATATAATAATAAATTTGAATGGGACGGAATTGTAATTAGATCAATCTTCAGCTGTTTCCATCATTTACTACATAGCGGAAGGATATTTCAATCAGGAAGCCGCCATAGCAAAACAGCGACAAAATGTAAACTGTGAATTCTATATACAGACGGATTATTAATTTTTGTTGACATTTATGTTATATTTTACAGTGATAAATTTACTAACTCGTTTCCACAATGACTGTAATTTTCTCTTTTGACTGAACCGTTGTTGAAGTTTTAAGGGACCTGTTGGCTGTTGAGTGACATTTTTTCCTGCAGTTTGTTAGAATCTCGTGCTTGGAAAAAATATGGACTTTCTTAAAAGTCTGGTTAGTAAGAACAAAAGAAGACACAAGGTTGATGGATTCGATCTCGATCTTACATGTATCCTTTAGCGTTAAAGAAACAAACCATCTGATTGCAAGGGAGGTAACTCCATATCAAAATAATGACCCAGCAGGATTTTTGATATTTATATGCTAAAATCAAGGATTTATATAAATCCTTGCTAAAATGTATTAGCAACAGATTTCGATGTAAATATCGAATCAAGAAGTTCTCCTTATATTGGTTTAGTCATAACCTAGGTCCCCCTGTCACGAAATATCTGGCTTTCCAGCTATTCAAGACTTATTTGTGGTTATTGCAACTGAAATATTTAGCTAGTATATGTTTATAGATGTGTTCATATAATCAGGGAATTATAAATTTTATAATTCCCTGATATAATAGGAAAAAATATACGATGCTTCTTCCATATTTTCATATGATTTGTGAAAATTTATGTTTCTACTGCAAAATTGGGGACTGGACCAAAGATAGTCCGAGATTCCTCTGCCGTTCGACGACTATTTACATCTTGCTGTTGTCGTTGAACGTCAGAGCGCTTGCCATAAACAAAACAGCGGATTTTCCTCACACACTCGAGCGAGGCACATTTCCACGTTTTGTGCCTTTCAGATTTTATTTTCTATCCAAAACCCTAAAATATATCGCTTCACCAATCATTTTTCTATGCCTGAAGTGTGATACCTGAAAAAAAAAATTCTAACTAAAAATAGGATCATACATTTAGGTACATTCTTTAAATCATACCCTTATTTTATTGCTCAGACCAGAGCAGACAGTTTAAAATACTGATTTGATTAATAATATTTATTTTAACTCATAAATATTGGAGACAAATTTTTGAGTCACGTATCCAAAATAAGCTTTTTTCTTATTTTCAAAATAATTACTTTAGATAAGAGTGATCATATTTAAGATAAAATTTAGTCAGCTTCTTTAAAATACTTTTTAATTGTCGGGGCGAACAGACCCGAGACCAGTCCAGTAACATTTTCATGAGGGATTGGAATTAAAATAAGACAAAATTTTGAACCATTGTCAGGATCTGATAACTAGCAAATCCATACATATAATGTAGAGTAGACAGATTATAACAATTGGAAAACCAGTATTTAAAGTGTTGAGATAATAAAGTGGTGATCTGTTATAAAAATAAGTGTTAGCGATCATAAAAATATTTCTTTTTATATCTATTAAGTTTTATGGTTTTCTTTTCAAATTAAAACAAGGAGCTTTTAAACAAACCTTAGTTTCATACACAGAGCCTATCATTTGATATTCATTTTCAACATTTTTATTTGTTTTAAATTTTTTTTTATTGATTGCCAGGTTTTGTCATAATGCCAGGACATTTCCCTTTAAAAAGTTCTGCAAATTTTTTTGCTTAAGTTTGAAATGACTTGTCACAAAATCTATAGATTAAAAACATGATTTAATGATCGAGGAGCATGCAGTAATCATTATTACATACAAAGAAGTACTTATCTTGCTGATAAACACACCTAACAGAGATTCCCAAACACGTCGGTCCGACGGACAATTCCGGTAAAAATTGTTTCAGTCCAGAAAAACATTTGTTTCCGCCGGACCGGATGTCCGGTATCGTTGCGATGCTTAGAATGTTAAAGCCATTTCCGATGTTGGGCTTAAAGTTCACGGCGGGAGCAATCCCTGGGAAAAAACTGAAAAGAAAGGCCGATACAGACGCAAATGAAAGCAAACAATGCTATGAGGAGAAAAAGAAAGATCGCCAGTTAAATGAGAAGTGGAAAACCGGCTGTCCTTGGTTAGTTTTCCTTGAAAACAACACGATGGCATGTAATGTTTGTATCAATCATTACGGGAAAAACTTGAGTGATGGTCGTGGACAAAATACTTTCATATCGGGTTGTTCCAATCTCAAAGTGTCTGCAGTAAGTGACCATGAGTTGGATACTCCTCTACTACAGACATATCGAAAATCCAAGACAACTTGTCTGACATTCGGTCAGACAATTTAAAAAAACTGTCTGACCGAAAGAAAATTTGTCTGACCGAATAAAACCTAAAATGCCACCTGGCACATATTCCGCAACGCCATTAAAAACTCATTTATTTGTTTAACATGTTTACTTCAAGAATAATTTTCAGGGGTGTGGAAATACTGAAATATTCTACTTGTCCCGGGGCAAGTTATCTGAAAAAGTTACTTGTCCAGACAAAATCCTACTTGTCCTGTTTTTGTTGTTGTTTTTTTTATAAACATTTGATACTTGCAAACACAGTTGCTAACTAAAAAAAAGGAAATTGAACTTGTTTATATTGTCTATTACATCATTGCATAAAATTTGAAATGTTAACACAAACATCCCTGTCTAAGTGATCACTGCCCAAATGAAGACCATTTAAAATTTGGATTTCAGATAGGAATGTGTAGTCAGAGAATAACCGGTTGTTATTAGATACAGAATAAGCTGTGTTGAAAAATAAGTTAATTTTGATTAACCTTGACAATGGCTTTATCCGTCAAACCGTTTTAGTTGTGTCTCCATGGGCATGGGAAGATAAGTATGTATTCTGTCCACGATTTTGGCAAAAAAAAAAAAAACATTAACGATTTTCGGTCAGCAAAATCAAAATATTTCATGTAGATATTGCAATATGAGACAATATCAGAATCCAGCAGTAGCCATGAGAAATCGGCTAGCCACTTTGACTGAACAGTCCGTTGCCGCTGTTGGGTGTTTTTCCACAAATTATGTGTCTTTTCCCGCTAGAGTTTAGCGTTTGTTAACTTTCTCATTGTGAACAGAACCTTACCAGTCTTTTTTTATTATTAAATATTTATCCATTGTAACGACTGCAACCCGATTTGTATTATACAATGTATGTTCACGGATGTTAGGCCCTGTTTTTTTTATGAAAAGCCATGGACAAGCAAGGAAATGTCACATTCGGAACATCAATAAAAACCTGTTACACGATCCCGGTTTTCGTTAAGTAAATGCAGTACAATTATCATTGCAATCAGGTCGTAATACTCAACTCAGAACTTGTACAATTCTGGTTATTTTTAGCTGCTTTTGGAACACCACTGACGCGATGGTTTCCAATGAAAAAAAACACATAAAACATTTATATAACGTCAATATTTTACGATATAATATCATTTGAGAAATTATCTTTCCAGAATACTTTAATAAGAAATTATTTTTATTTGTTGATATTTACTTGTCCCAGGACAAGCTAGCCAGGAAAATCTACTTGTCCGGCAGGTTCTATGTACGAGTCGGGCGAGTCGGGCATGGCAATTCCACACCCCTGAATTTTTAGGTATTCATCATATTTCGTGACATTCTCAATATTTGTTCAAAATTAAAAAGCTCAAGCATAACACTCCTCTTCATAATCATCATCATCATCATCATCAATGTCTTTGTGGAAAAAAACTTATGATTTGTTGTGAAAAAAAAATTCTTTCCAGACATTAAATTCACCCCACCCTTTTTTTCCACCTAAGATAAGAAAATGATGGTTTACCAATACAAGAACACTTTTAATATTTTTATAGAATATTATTTTTAATGTGGTCATAAGTAAATAAGGTAAACGTCGGTTCTGGGATACTGGTATTCAGATAATACCGTCATGTGACTTCCATCACCACGTGACTAAAATCTAGGCATCTTTTGTTCTAAATGGCAACGGAACAACCAAAGGTCAAGTCGGTGCCAGAACTCAAAGAATTTCTGAGGGAAAGAGGCATTCAGACATCGTTGTATTGCAAGGAACAACTAATAAAATTAGCCGAGGCAGGGATTGGTAGCCCAAGGGCCTTCTAATCATTTCGATCCATTTCTACCTTCAGTGTCTACTGCTAAAAATGCCTAGATTTTTTATGCAGTCACATGATCGGCGGTATGAATTCTTCCTCCAAGTCAGGAGAACGTCTTATCATGGAATCATCGTATTGTTTGTTTTCCTTGCCAATAACTCTCTGAACGAGATGCTGACTCAAATGTATTTTGGCAACACATTTTCCTTCGGTTTCCGGTTCGTCCATATTGTATTTCTCAAATCACGAATCTTTCATACCTAACCATGTCAGACCAGGCCAGTCTTAACAATATGTTTGTTTCCCCTTTCCGACCCTAGCCTGAAAGGTCTGGGTCGGTAGGTAGGTGAATTATTATTTTTTTTATCAAGCATGATTCTGCAGGCAGGCAGACAAACTGATTTACTATACACCCAATATCTTTGTTTATTGTCATATTATCTTCTTAAAGAAGACTCTAATTTTTGGTGATGTTGATAAAGTATATAAAGATGATGTATACAATGCCATTTTACTAAAAATAAAATACTATATATATACCAACAGATGTCTGAAGAAAAAATTATCTTTTCATTCGCTTAAAGCCTGTTTGATAGATTTATATAAAACTGAAAAAATGATTGCGGTCAGAAATCAAAGAATTGCAGAATTTCAATTACACTGGAGTACTTTTGAAAAACTGTTTGAGGATTGTTAACAAATTTTTTTTATTCTTCTGTAAATTCCCTTTCCATAGAGACAACATTAAATATTAACTGATATAGTCTATCTAAATATATTTTTCTGGTTTATATTCATTATACTATAGTATACTCATTACCGGGNGTTCACGATACGTGGAGGCCGCTTACGATACAAACGATATGATGCTCATTTTAAAAAAAAAGTAGTGTTGAACTTCCGTTTTCTTCTTTTGGTGATCATTTAATTAATATTTTGAGAAAAGTGAATCGATTAATTTACGCTTTTAAAATTAATTAATCAAATATCAAATATTCATAATTTCCACTAGTATGTAAGTGACCTCATATATAAAAAAAAAAATGTTGCAGTCGAGTGAAGGAATAGTTAAAGTTTCCTATAAAACGTATCGTGATACGTATCGTAATACATATCGTTTGTGGAAAAAGTGTATCGTTACACCCCTAGCAATTGTAATCATAGAATGTAATTATACCCCCCGCAAACAAAGTTTGGAGGGGTATATAGGTTTCACCCTGTCTGTCTGTCCGCATAGAGGGTACATGGTTTGTCCGCGCAACTCCTCCTACAGTTTTTACGCTAGGAAGTTTTTATATTGTAAATTGTTTGTACATATATCAAAGATGTGCATGTGGTAAGGATTTTGATTTTTGTGCATTTTTACAAAAAATATAGATTGTTGAACTTAGCCATTTTTGTGTGAATATGGCAAAAAGGGTACATGGTTTGTCTGCGCAACTCCTCCTACAGTTTGTAAGTTAGGAAGTTTTTACATTGCAGAACATTTGTACTCATATCAAAGATGTGCATGTTGTAAGGATTTTGATTTTCATGAATATTACCAAAAAATATAGATTGTTGAACTTAGTTATTTTTTTTTATTTGTGAATTTGGCTGAAAGGGTACATGGTTTGTCCATGCAACTCCTCTTACAGTTTTTATGCTACAACGTTTTTATTTTTGTTGAATGTGATTAAATATTATAATTTGACAAATAATATATTTTCCGTGTAGACTTAGTTTTCAATAATCTTGGACACAGTCAGAGTGAAGCGGGGGGTATTAGTCCCGCTATGCGGACAGTTCTAGTTTATGCTGTCCCTTGTGGGATCTTGTTGGAAAAATTATCCATTGTCAGAAACTGATATCTTTGTATGTTGAGCCATATCATTGAAAAGATTGAAGACTGAACAGTTTTTATTTGACTTCAAGACAGAACATATTTCTTTTTTATTATTTTAAGGGGTTTCTTTTGGGAATTGGTTTCCCACTCTGTTTACATGTGTTACAAATAGGTAATACAATTGCACATAGTGGAGCTTCAAACTCAGAAGCCATGCTTCCACGAATATTCGGAACAGTCAGGACTCTAGGTTTTTTAGTAATGATGACTCACGGTACGTTCCGGAAGAGTATTACCTAATGCAAATACAATGGCGGAATCGGACACGAAAATATTTCGGAAACAGAAAATCGCAAAAAAAAAAAAAAAATCACGGAACGGGCTGTAAATTTTTTTCAGTCGCAACGATTTCGGCGACTCGGTCGCAAAGGGGAAACAAACAATATTTTAATTTAGGCCCCATTAAGTTACGATTTTTTTTTACAAATGACAATGTACCCAGAAATTAGGTTTTAAGAACATATTTAATGAAGAGTACGAACTTTATCAAACTAAAGAAAGTTGTGAATATATATTTTCAAAATGCAAATAGTGAAAATGATAATCGTTTTGGTTTATTTTAAAGACTGATCTAGTCGAATGCCAATCTATGTTTGGGGCGAATTATATTTCTTTAAGGGAAGTTACTCGATTAGGATTACGCAATGGTCAAATTTAGTTATTCACAGAAAACGCTTATTTAAAGAAATAAACATGCTATTGCAAGAAAGATAGACTTTTAAAGACACTGTTTGATGGACCGACAAAGAGAAAATTGTTTCTTGACCGAAGTGGAGAACAAATTTTTACCGGACTTTTGGACCGACAGTCCGGCATATTTCGATATGTCTGCTACTAAGAAGAGGAGGACGATGAAGGAGTAGATGATGACATTGAAATAGACATTCTTAATGAAATTTGTGATGACATTGAGGACTATTGTGATGATTATATAGCTGAAGAAGCAAACTGGAGCAACATTTTCTTGTATTCTAGAGAGTAAATTAAATGAATCAATCAATAAATTTGAGTTATACCATCAAAAGTTGGCCATATCTTAGCTCTTGTCATTATTTATGACAATATTTTTTTGGTCCTGTGAAAATCTGTTCGGTGAAAGGGGAGTCTTTACCAGACCGAATGTCTGATAAGTAGTAGATTTTGGTAATCTCTGACCTAAATATATCTAATTCACATTTTCCTGTGGCATACATTGTATGTCATCTTAGTTAACGTTTGATTCTACATACTGGCAAGTAAAGTAAAAGACCAATCATATTCGGATATGGATTATTGAGAATGAGAATCGTCCCAGTGCATTTCAATAAATATGAGTCAGTGTCGGCCTTCAATATACAAACATATTAAGTATCAGAACTTAGATTTTGAGTACCGGTAATAGTTAATGAGAAAAATAAATAATTTTTTTTTTTACTAAAAGTAGTATCGTTCAGCATTTTCCGTAGCAAAATGCATGATGGCGACATTTTTATAGAACATGTACCCATTGGTGTACAGGCTGTTCAGCATTGCCACCACACTACCCCTTAGTGCAGCAGAGGTTGAGAGTTTTTCACAGGTGAAGTTGATTAAAACCAGTCACAGGAGCAGCATCAAGACAAAAACACTGAACCACCTGTTGAACATCAAACTCAACTGTGACAAGACAATGTTGGAACATGTCCTACAACCTACAGTCACCAACTTCTTCCAGACAAAAAACAGAAGACTAAACACCATGTGTTAATATGAACATTTTATTTTAAAAAAACTAGTGCTGAATTTGACTTTGTTAGTGCTGCATGTCTTATGTCTCTTTACTATAATGTAATGAATGTTATTTAATGAAATACATTTGCCATTAACTTCATAATAAAATTGCTTAGATAATTGATGCGTCTTTATATTATATGCTGGAAAAAAACCCATTACAAACCAATATAATTTAAAACAAAAGCACAAAAAGTTCTCTAAGTGCCCTTCTTATCATTAGAAAATGCCCTGCCCTTTGCTGGCACCCTGCCCCTTTCAAATTCTAGCTGGAGCACTATTTGTTATTGAACGAATAGAAAGTTGCTTTGATCCTAAGAAAATACATTTTTAAGAAAGTCACTATCAAAATACAAATTGAAACAAATGGGTTTCAATAAACACAATCTCACCATTTTCATACATGACGTACATGTGGCAGAAATACCTGTGTGACATAGAGCAACTGTTCAAAAATGGAAGGAGACTTGCATTTTGCTTCTGATCAACGAGAAAGCCATGTCAACTACCACAAGGCATATTCATTGCCAAAATCATCTTAGAAGCATTGGCACTTTTTAATATAAACCAAACTTATCAGAAATAGTCCTTGGGTGGTCCCCATTTGATTATAAAAAAAATTCGAATAGGTCCAAACTCTATCCATTATGGCTACCATTACTAAAAATAGAAAATTCTTAAATGAACCAAAGTAGCTTTATTTGAAGCCAGAATCATCTGAAATTGTAACTATAAAGGTAATAACTCAGGGCTCTACAATTTATATCAGCCCCCACTAGTCCTGGCTAGTATGGAAACATTTTATACTCACCAACAAAAAAATGTTACTTGCCAGATTAAAAAAGATACCAATTCGTACTATGTAACTCCAACATGTATTTGATAATTATTAATGCCCTGAACGAGACAGAAGATGCTTAGTTGAGGAATGGGATTTTGCTGATACCATATTGAAACATTTTTCATGTTTCAGACTTTTGTTTGATAAACAAGACTTTCATGTTTAAACTTTTTCTTTCGACAACAAATTTGGTTTTGTCCGTAATATCTGGGCCTGCCTTTCCGCAAAAATGACAATAGGAATTATAAATGAGTCACAAAAACTCAGACTTCCAGACATCATGGAATTTACGCATTTCAGCTTTAGAACCTGAATCTTCATCACTATTTTGGCTTCATACTTCTGTCGATGTTGCATCAGACAGGCCAGCTTCATAATCAGTTGATTCAACCAGTTTATTTTTAGCGACAAATTTGGTATAAAGGTTTCATTTTTGCTCATCGTGGTCATTTTGCAAGCGTTAAAAGTATGTGATTTAAATTTTTTATGTCTTGAGTCAATTGTGCATTTTAAAAGACCAGATAATCAATGTCGGAATTTAAATTGAAAAATATTATCAGAAAGGGAATGGAAATGTTCTGGAAATATCAACTCACCGTCTGGCTATCAATACAGAATTTTTACTCGTATTTTACAAAAGTAACTTGAAAATTTGCAAGTGTTTTGGTCGCATTGTAGAGCCCTGGCATAACTGAGAGCTCTTTAACATGTATTCCTGTTTTCTTCATCAAATCTATGGTTTTTGCTGATTACGGAAATGAGGCATATTTAAACATCATTAAAAATCTTTTCTTCTGAAACTATTTAGCCAATTTGAACATAAACTGGGAAGAATAGTCATGAAGTGGTCCCCATTCTAAATTATATCTGATTGATCCAAACACAATCCAAGATGGCCACAGTTACTACAAAAAGAAATATCTGAAAGTGGCGTTAAACACCAAAAATCAATCAATCAATCTTAAATTAGCCAAAGCTGTCTTATGAAACCAGAATCTCTCAAATTTTTACCATAGGAGCATACATTAATTAGGATATTATTTTTTTGGGGGGTTTAGGAGGGGGTGTTCTTTGTTGATTCTTGCAGATTATGGAAATAAGGCATATTTAACCATTTAACCCTTTTTACTGATGATCTTGACTACAGTACACATCAGACGATGGCTTTCCAGGAAAAATTTACTCTTATTTGAGTATGACTGCACTTTTTAAAAAATTCACCAAAATTTTTATTATGCAAGCCATCATCTTAATCTATTTTTTATTTGAATGATATGACTCAAGACCATGTTATTTCATCATATTTACCTTTAAATTTTGATGTTATCACCTTGCACAGGTAACATAAAATGCATTTAACATATTGCAACTTAAAAATACTGCCTTACTGGTATTCAACTGTTTTTGAAAGTCGATCAGTTTGAAATATCCATTGGTACATTTCTGACAGAAATGTCTTTCAACTCTTTTACAAATAACACCATAAAAGATTTTCATTTCATGTAAGGTTGGGGCATTCATTAGCCTATATTTTTATCTGGGTCACTGAATTTTTGTATCTGCAATTTTCTGGTCCATTCTCAAATTTTCTGAAAAAGGTCATCAGTAAAAAACTATTGAAATACTGAATAGCTTCATTGCTGCCATCCAACAGTCTATGTGACCCTACCGTGCCTGTCAATTCAAGGTTTGGAAGGTCTTGATCATTTTCAATATATTGAAAGATCAATGGTAGGTCATGGTTGTGTTCCGGCAAGCAAAACCCTCAAATTCTTCATCGTTGGATGCTCCATCCTCAATTTAAAAGTTCTAAAACTCTATCCAGGGCAGCATCACCTTCACGATACTGATGAGCATCAACACATTCATCATCAGATTCTTCACTTTCTGAGGCCTCCTCATCTTCAGTATCAAACATTTTGTCTCAAATTTTGACCATTTTATTTCACCATATTCAAATAACCATAAAATCTATTGGATTTTGTATTATTTTTACCCATTTTTTTTGTAAAATATTTGGCATATCACGAATCTCGATTTTTCGGAACTCGTTAGCTGATTGAAAATTCGAGACTTCTTGGCGAAAGGGTCAAGTAAAAAATTGCTAAAAAATCTTATTCCTTGAATCAATTGGAACCAAACTTGGAAGAATTAGTCATTGGGTGGTCCCCACTCTAAATTGGTTGATACAAACTCCATCTAAAATGGACAACGTTTCTAAAATTAGACAATTTTTAAATTGGCCAACCTTGCCTTATTTCAAGTTAGAATCTGCTTAAATTTTTACTGTAAAAGCATAATTAGGAGTTTGTCCTTGAAGTCAAAATCTATAATGAAATGTACAATTTTCATCTTTGATAAAGGTTTGTGCAGGTGAGTGATTTAGGCTCAGGTGAACCTCTGGTTTTATTAATCATTTCATCATGAAAGTAATATAGATGAACTTTATATACACTTTTCATTGATTTTAACATCATGAGATTAACTATCAGTATTACATGATATGCCTGTAGCTTACCTGATGTTATATGCATATATACATTGTATATACAGGTATATACAAATGTACACTGATTTACATAATTTATAAATAAACAAGGGACTGGCATGGTCATGATCATATGGTAGTTGGATTTACAACTACCTGTGCTATCAGTGCCTATCTCCACTAAAGTTGTGAGTTTGAATTCCGCTCATTGTACTCTATACAACTTTATATGATAGAGTTTGTCAGAGACCTGCGACGGTGGGGGTTTTCTCCTTGTATTCCAGTTTCCTCCACCAATAAAACTGACCGATATAATATACAGGTAACTAAAATATTGTTGAAAGCAGTGTATCCCATTAGAAGTACATAAAATACAACAAGTATGAACAAAATATTATAAAAAGTTTTATCAAATAGCATCCATTGAACCTGCTAGTGTTCTATGTAATATTATGAAAGTTCTATGCAGTTTGGAAGGGGAGTGTTTAGATCTCATTTACATGTTTAATCCCACCACTTCTATGTGCCTATCCCACACATATGCTAGGACTTCCAGCAGCTTATGTCATTGCTTTTGCTTTTATTAAGAGTACATACATGTGTATGGCCCCAATATGTTGTGATTTACTGTTACAATGTACCAATTTTTAAGGTATCATAGAATAATTTTTAAGTTTGTGCCTAAGAAAACCTTTGAGCCTCCTGACCAAGTTTAATATACCCTCACAATATATCAGAAAGCTAACCAGCTTTCACTGTTATTTCTTAATGCAGTGTGCTGAGCAGAAAAGCTGCAAATAACAATTTAATAGTCTTTGGATCTACCCGACCAGGTCTCAAACCCACTATGTATTGCACTCGATTTGATGATTTGATTGATTTGATTTTTGGTGTTTAATGCCACTATCAACAATATTTCAGCTATATTATGGCGACCAGTTTTAGTTGTGGAAGAAGCCGGAGGACCCGGAGAGAACTACCGACCATGTGCAAGCAACTGGTAAACTTTATCAATAGCGGCTGTGAGACGAGTGCACCCTTTTTTGTAATTTACAAAGCCATATTGGTGATAGGCTTGTATGAGTTGTTAGGTAATCCAACTACCTAACTCATTGAGCCACCCAGGTCCCCATTTTGCACTCGATGTGTGAATTCTAACAATTATGCCACTGATGTGACAATAGTAGGAAATGTGTACTGTATGCAAAAAATGTACAGTCATTAACGGTTCTGTAGCCTGATCTGAATCAAATAAGAAAATAGGACTAAAAGTCAGTATTATGAGTAAGAATTTATTATTTCTTAACTAATGATTTAGACATCTATCCAAATATCATTGCCATGGGATTTCCTGCGGAGAAGTTGGAAGGTGTATACAGAAACCATATAGACGATGTTGTAACGTAAGTTTGATTATTTTATGCACAACATGATATACAAGGCTACTCTTCAAACTATTTTTTTAGCTGTTTCTTGACCAACTTCAGATGTAGTCAAGTTATTTTTGCAACCAAGATGTACATACATGCAAGAAAGCATATAGGGCTTTGATAGGGAAAAAATGTTGAAAAATGGATAATTTTAAAATCTTGTAAACAATCATTTTTGGTGAAGACATCAATTGGTAGGTTGGGGGAAAGCGGTATTAATTTTTTCTATGAATTGGCACACTGTTTTATGCTTAAATGTTAATATAGATATTCTGAAATGTATAATTAAGATCTTTGTGAAACATTTCTTAAATATTTTATCTTTCAATATTTGATACAGACATTCTGATAACAGTTTATGTTAGATCAATATCACTGTGAATCAGCTTACCTAACATTTTTTTTCNAATTTTTTCTATGAATTGGCACACTGTTTTATGCTTAAATGTTAATATAGATATTCTGAAATGTATAATTAAGATCTTTGTGAAACATTTCTTCTTAAATATTTTATCTTTCAATATTTGATACAGACATTCTGATAACAGTTTATGTTAGATCAATATCACTGTGAATCAGCTTACCTAACATTTTTTTTCTAAATTTCTTTTTGACTATAAAGTATTTTTTAATATTCAACAAATATTTTTAGCTGGTAAGTCACTTATTTATATAAACCTTTTTCTATTGTATTTGTAATATTCCAATTTGATGTACATTGTATCTTTCATGAAATTATGATAATATATTTGTTAAGATATAGTAATACAAAAAATACATTGTTTCCATTGGCATTGCTCTTTATCAATACATTTGTATAATCAGTTTTTTTGGTTTTTGGGTGTCTCTAAATTGTAATATAACTAGTATTTACCATAGACATGTTGAACCAAACTACAGGAATTGTGCAATCGGACACCTGAGTTTTTCGACATCCAACAAAAAATTAGGGTCCAAAGAATTTGTTAACTAAAATAAAACTTGAGTATTCCGACATCCTATACAATCCGACACATTTCTCTGGTTCCTTGGTGTGTCGGATTAGACAGGTTCCACTGTATTCCTGTTCTTTTTGAGCAACATTTCATGCACTCAGTTGTACATGTACCAGATTTGTGATGTAAGGTACAAAATGTTTTGACTTGAAAGGTGTTTTACTTTTCAAAAGTCTATACAATTTGTAGAATTTAATATATTTTTCAGGTTTTTAGACACGAAACACAAAGACCATTATAAAGTTTATAATTTGTAAGTATTCAGTTATTTATTTAAATCCATTGAATTAAACATTGAGGAATATAATCTCAAGATTGCATTTTCTGATATTTCTCTTTTGTCACATTTAGGGTACCATGTAAGGACAATTATCATAGAATGAAACATTTTTTAGGCATTAAGTTGTAGAGGTTAAGTTAGCATTGTTGCCATGAGACTCTGACCCATAGAATTGTATTCATAATCACATCTTTTAAGGTGAAAATGTTTCAACTAATATTCTTACTCTTAGAAGTATGGATACATAAATATATTACAAGTTTATCAAATTGGTTAAATTATTTTGGTACCATATTTGAAGGAGTAAAGAAGGCTTTGGATAATAAGTGACAGTATATGATACAACACATATATATCTTTAAGCGAGATTTTGAAACTGACAGATGGAAATTCTGTTTTTCTTATTGTGGTCTTTGACATTAGATGAGAAGTTAGTTGAGATATTACAGTAGCAGTTTCAGAAATATTTCAGATTGAAGATTGGGGACTCTTCTTATGTTCTCTGACATTAAAAATAAAACTCCCTGAACAGTGCATTCCAAATGTAGCACACAGTTCTTGGACAGATATGTAGATAATATATGTATGTACAAATATTTAGCTGTAAACTTAAATTCAAAAGATTATGTCATTTAGTCCAGAACAACATACAAACAATGTACAAGATTATGTTTTCTGTGTGTTAGTAGAAGGCATGTCTTATAAAACTGGTTACATTGTGCAATCAATATTCATAAAATCAACCTCCGTAGAAATGACAAAATATAGCTTTAATTTACATAATCAAGAATATAATTGAGTTTATTTATGGACAGTAAAAATGTTTTCTTTTGACTTCTGTATATAAAGTAATGTAGTTTTTCATCAGCTGTCAGACACTACAGACATGAAGTTTCAGTTAATGTATACTAGAGGCAAATCATATCTGAAGGGAGGGGGGGGGGTACATTTTTTATTCTTAAAAGGGAAGGGGAACTAAATTTTTGGCAAAAATCCCAGTGAAATTTTAAAATGAATGCACCTGTGTATTATATACATGTACATTTTCAGCTATAACTCTTTTAAAAAAGAACATTTAATGTTACAGAATGATGAGATACATTGTATGTAGGACATATACGATTCTTTGAGTTCAATACATGTCATGTTGATTGTAGACAATTAAATGATGGTTCCACGGATTTACAAATTTAATAAGAAATGATTGGGTCTAATTTTACAAGTAAACAGGAAGAAAAATTCATTTGAATTTGAATTAAAAATCAAAAGTACAAACTTTACCCAACAGTTATCAAAAAGTCATATAATTTCTCTATTTAATAGAAACAGGAAATGTTTGAATAAGTTATTCAAAGCATATAAAGAAAGAAATAAAGGAAGATATTGGCTTTAAGTATTAAAATTTAAACAGTAGTATAAAATTTGATATACAAAAGATCCAATGAATAATTTGATTTTTCATTTTGGTGTTGGCTCGTTTACTTTTTGTCCCCCGACGCTTCGTCGAAGGGGACTATAGAAATGGGTGTCGTCCGTCTGTCCGTGTGTTTGGTTTCCAGATGATAACTTGTGAATGAAAAGTCAGATTGAAGCTACATGTAGGTGTGGCATATTAGTGTATATTATGAATATCTAGGTCAAGTTCGATAATGAAAATTTTTCGACAATTTTTACTAGAGTTGTGCCCCTTTTTATACCTCAAAATTGCTAAATATTTGGTTTCCAGATGATAACTTGGGAACAAATAGTCAGATTGAAACTAGGTTTGGTATGTAAGTGTATCTCATGAATATCTAGGTCAAGTTCGATAGCGATCATTTTTCGACAAATCTTACCATAGTTACGTCCCTTTTTATACTTCAAAATGCTAATTTTTTGGTTTCCAAATTATAACTTGTGAAGAAAAAGTCAGATTGAAACTAGGTTTGGTATGTAAGTGTATCTCATGAATATCTAGGTCTGGTTCGATAATGATGATTTTTCGACAAATCTAACCAGAGTTACTTCCCTTTTTTAACTTCAAAATGGTCCTTGGGTGGTCCCCTTTCAGAATTATTTAAGTCAGGTGAATGATACAGGCTCACCTGAACCTCTAGTTTACAGTAGTTTCAAAATTTAATCTTACCATATAACCTTGGCGTCGGGGGACCAGTGGCCAATGGCCTTTTATTTTAATGAGTTTTATAGTTCTTTTCAGAAACATTTAACTAAAAACAACAATTATAGTCCAAATACAGTATTACAGTAAAACCTGTCTATTGCGCTTAGAGTAATTTTTAATTAGATAATGCGCTATATAAATGCTGTAAATAATATAGCGACCATTAAAGGGAATTCTGAAAAAGGTCGCATAAGACAGGGAGTCTTTATATAGAGGTTATGATATTTGCTCCCAAAATCTCGAGAGGAAAAAACCTAGTTCGGGTGTATAATCCACATCAACTTTTGACCCGTTCGTATGGAGGACAAATGCATGAATAGAGATTAAATTCTGGCAAGAAAAATCCACAGTGCTAATTTTATACTTTTAGACTAAGTCAATGGTTAATTCAAGGTCAGTCAGTGGACTAGTATTTATATATAAAACTACCTAACAGCCCTGCCTCCATCAAAGATGGCTGCCATTATGAAAAATATAATTTTCTTTGTACATGTACATGTATGGCTAAAACTAAGATGGCTACCATTACTAAAAATAGAAATTTCTTTTTTGACTCTTAAAACTGTTTTCATTTTAATGGAAGAACGGGCTGTAAATTAGAACTACAGAATAAACAATTGTTATAGGCATTATAAAAAAGATCTTAATCTATATATGAAGCAAGCAAATGATCATTGAAAATAAATTGAAGATTGATAGATGGCCAAATATATTTGTTTGATAAATAGTGTTAATTTATGGGAGATAAATGGTTCAAGATTTTGAGAGTCTTGTTTTTCACTGATTTATGTCATAAGATATGAATTGTTGATATATTGAGTTTGGTCAAATCCACATCCTCCAGCAATGTTTATAAATGACTAATTGTACAGTTTTTTTTGTCATTTTCTAAGAACGGAAAAGTAAATTTAGTGAAATTTCATGACACAGGGAGTAACTAACGATTTCCCTGATTAACTGATTAACAAACATGTAATAATGATCTCATTACAATGCAGAGAGGAAATAGATCTATGATAAAAATGAAATCAACATTGAAATTAGTACAGGATATCCTATAATTACTTGTATTGATTACAGGGAAAAATAAATGATGTTAGAATATATCACTCTCTATTAATCAGTGTGTGAAATTAAATTTTGTGGTATCATAGCCCAATCTCTATTTTACATAGACCTCACTGTTCATTATATACCAAATTTTGAAAATTTGACATAGACCAGCTTGATTTTACATAGACAATTGTCTATTGGTCTACCGCTAATTTCGCACACTGCTATATATTCATCCAGACTTCACACTAACCATTCGGACAAGTGAAAATTATGAAAGAATTTGTCTGAATAATAAAGAGAAATTTTTTCTAATTTTGGCTTTGGGGCAAGTAGACCGTAAAAAAAATGAAGGCAAAGACTGGACATCTTTTTATTTCTCTTCTATGTTCTTAGTAAGAAAATTTACACAAAGGATTAAACATTGATTTTCAATTTGTTTGTTTCTTTTAAGGGCCTGGGTGGCTCAATGAGTTAGGTAGTTGGATTACCTAACAACTAATACAAGCCTATCACCAATGCGGAATGGGTACGCACCCGGCTTTGTAAATTACAAAAAAAGGTGCACCCGACTCGCAGCCGCAAGTGATAATGTTTACCAGTTGCTTTCCCATGGTCGGTGGTTCTCTCCGGGTACTCCGGCTTCTTCCACCACTTAAACTGGTCGCTGTGATATAGCTGAAATATTGCTGAAAGTGGCGCTAAAGAGCATAAATCAAATCAAATCAAATTACAATGGTGGTGACTATTCTATTATCATAAAGGAATATGTGTATTTTTCTCTTAATTTTGCTTTCAATTCAGAAAATACAAAGTAAAAAAAATGGATTCTCTCCTATCCTGGCTTTGTTGATTGGTGTTTTACACCAGCCTTAGCAGTAATTCAGCTATATTGTGGAATTCCTGTCTTGGAAATTGTCCAGAACAGAAGTCATAGAAACCACATAAAAATATGGATAACTAGTGTTCGAAATTCCCGGTCGTCTGATCGTCAATGACAACCAAAAATGATTACAGACGACCTGAATTTGTAACAAAGTTGTCCGAGTGATGACCTGAAATTTTCTTTTACCCAGATGCTGAAATTTATTCTTCTCAAATTTTATGAGTAGATTTTCCTAAAATACTCCTTAAAATGGCTATAAATATAAAACACTTCAAATAAACGATCATCGGAACTTTGGCATTGTTGATATTTGACATAAAAGACATAAAAGAACAAGCATATAAATCATTAGTTAAAAACACATAAACAATCTAGAAATGGTTCAAAGAAGGTCTGGTCGATTCGTAACATCTACATATAGCAGAGAACCTGGAACTGTAACTAATATCATGCAAGATTTTTGAGATGGGACTGCTTCAGGGAAGCTGTGTGGAGGCATCTCTGACACCATAATCTGTATACATGTTGCTTTTAATTGTTAATTTTGCTGGTATTACCAGTTTTTAACCCATGCACAATGGTTGACGCTTGCACAACAAAATGGCAAACACTTGAGACCAGATGGAAAGCAGCAAGACTAATATTATTTCACAAAGCCATCAATGGAGAAGCTGCTGTGACCATCCCAGAATATGTCAGAAAATCATCAAGAAATACAAGATAGTATCACCAGAATCGCTTTTCCAGACTGAGTACATCAACAGATGCTTATCAGAACAGCTTCATACCCAAAACTATAGCTGACTGGAACAGTCTACCATCAGATGTAATTCAGGCACCAACCACGGACTGCTTCAGGGAAGCTGTGTGGAGGCATCTCTGACACCGTAATCTGTATACATGTTGCTTTTAATTGTAAATTTTGCTGGTATTACCAGTTTTTAACCCATGCACAATGGTTGACGCTTGCACAACAAAATCTGCGTAATGCATATCGCGCTGCAGATCAACAGTATAGAAGTAGAAGTTGACCGAAATCTAATACCGATGCCATTTCCAGTTGTTACTCGTATTTGATCAATTTCCGTTTCTCAAACATGTGGAAGTTTGTGACCGGGACGAAGGAGCCTCCGGCAAATTTTTTTAAAAAAGATTGCCAAAAGGAGTACGAGCTCCATAGAAAACTGCGGTCATTCAGAAATGAATGGGCCGTTGATCGCCTCTAGCTGGTTTATGTGCCAGGAAATGGCCAGATTGCATATTTTTGCACCTTTTAATCCAGAGCTTCTTGACTTGTCAAGCAAAAATTTCAGTAAAAAAACCTACTACATTTTTTTGTATTTGAAGCTGAGATTGATGTGCCAGGATATGCCCAGAATGCAGGATTTTGCACCATTTACCCCAGACCTTCTGGGGGCCTTGAGCGGCCCCCGGACCCTCGGCCATAAGGACCACCTCGCAAGCGAGGTGGGCAAGCCCGCTTCACGTGCTTAATTGGACAACCAAACAATTTTTTGGACAACCTAAATTTTTATTTAGGTTGTCCAAATGACTACTAAATATTTTTGGGAGTTTCTAACACTGGTATCATACCAGTAAACTAATGACAGTAAAAACACAATGCAGTCAGGAAAGGAGTTGATCTTATATAAGGGTGAGGGCGTCATTCATATTAAATCCTTATTATTTTTTGTCTGTGATGTGATAGTCTTATATAGAGGTGAGGACATCACTCATATTAAATCCTTATTATTTTTTGTCTGTGATGTGATAGTCTTATATAGGGGTGGGGGCGTCACTCATATTAAAATCGTTATTATTTTTTGTTTGTGATGTGATATTACTCAGATCATACATGTATGTATCTTTCTTATTTCCAACATAGTGATATAATTCATTATAACGTCCTTGTTTCTTAATGAGTTGGATGAGTTAATTGACATCTATTGTAATGTAATTCTTCAATCTGAGAGAATATTCATGTTATGATTGGTGAAATTGTGAGAAAAGTTGAATGATACTATAGAAGTAATAATTAACTATAAATTGAAGAAGGACAGACAATACAATGACGAAAGGACAATGATCTACAATGTGCTACACAGGAAAATTGAGAAACCATGGTTGAACTCACAGGTTTGCTTTCAAGAGGGATAAATATTTCCTGCTCCACTAGAGACGCCCATCATGTTAATTGCATTATAAATCCTGTGTTATCTTTGTTCATAAGTCACATTTTAGAAAGGAAGAATATGAATATATCTAGGACAATCTTAACAGAAGATGTCAGTGGTCATCTGTTACACCGTTATTCTGTAATGGTTAAACAAATCACTATGGCGACTGTTAAACTTTGGAAGTGAGGAACTTTTCATTTCAAGTCTTTCTTGTAAGTCTTAAATGTTTGGGTATCGGGTCCGTTCGCCCTAACTACATGTTCGCCCTGGGTCCGTTCGCCCTGGGTCCATTCGCCCTACAAGTGGGTCCGTTCACCCTGATTATTAAAACTTATTTTAATGAACATAATGGATATTTTAATTTAAAATATGGAAGTAATGATATGACAAAATATGGAAATTAATTAAAGTTATTTGCCCTACAAGTGGGTCCGTTCACCCTGATTATTAAAACGTATTTTAATGAACATAATGGATATTTTTATTTAAAATATAGAAGTAATGATATGACAAAATATGGAAATTAATTAAAGTTATTTTCAAGCAATTATTACGTATATTGTTTGAAATGCTTAATTGAAATTTATAGATAGATAGATAGATTTATTCGATAAAATCATCATATATTGAATTATTTCAACAAGTAAAAAGATGACTCTCTGACCGGCGATAATGGGTTTGAGGCTATATTACTTGCGATTTTTTTAAGTCCCAAAATGATTTTTAGTATGATTTTTTTCATGTGAGGTTTTGTAATCAAAAGATAACTTGTCACACGTTTTATTATGATATTAATAATGTGTGAATTTATTTGCCTGGTTGTATAATAAATCCTTTTTTGTAGATCACTTAATGCAGAACCTGACCTACCAACTATTTTTAATATCCTACATTTTCCTACATTTTCTACGGACTCTTGATTCACTCATCGTTACCTGCTTCACTTATTCAAAGGACTGAAATGTTTAACTTTGCCCATTATCGAAACATACAGTCCGTGGACATATACATGTATAAGTATATAATTACATTACTTCTGTTTTTCATTGAAATGTTACAATATGATTGGTTATGAAGTGGTCACATGATTATAAAAGAGATGTTTCATATCTAAATGAAACTCAAACCCGAACTTGCACGTGCCTCCATGACGACGTCAGATGTAAACAATCAATGGCGTAGTAATTTCCAACAGCAAATAATCTAACACAAATAAAATTCACAAAGAAAAATGCAACTATATTAAATTTTGGTGTGATTTAAATATAATTATAAGAATTGAATGCATTTTTTTTAAGTTTCATTAGGGTATGAAAGCGTTGATTGAACTACATTTTCAACATGAAGCGCTACCGCGCTTCATTGAAAATGTACTTCGGTCAACGCTTTCATATCCCAATGAAACTTCAAAAGAATGCATTCAATTCTTAATTGTCACTTTCGTTAAAATACAGTATATAGCAAATTTGACGACAAAAAACAAAAATTGTCTTTAAATCATAAGAAAATAAAGGAAATCTAACGGAAAATCATGCTAAAATAAACAAATAATCTTTAATATTTCTGCTTATTCTGTTGCAAAAATGATCAAAACCCGTTTAGAAATGACTTCAAAATATTTTTGTTTGAACAATGTGGTTATATGAAATATATAGCGTAAATTCGAGTGACGAATACCTATGTCCATTGACTGTACAGTTTAGCATGCCGCATATTTAAAATTTCTCAATTTATCATAGATCTATAAGCAATCAAATATCACTTATTTTTCTATTATTTTTAATACCCTACATAATTATAATTATATTCTAATTCGCCCAGCTCAAACGAATATAAATTATTTACTAAATAAAACTCAACACATACTTAGGATTAAGGGTGCCTACATAAGTGTAGCAGACTTCGATAATATAATATTATTCAAATACATGTATAAACAGTTCATCACAATATCTAATACATGTACATCATGTAGTATTCAAACAGTCTTTGTCACAATATAAGAAAAAACATCAGTACAACCTATCTACAAAAGAAAAATATATTTGTTATAATCTGATTTATATTATACATCAATTTATTTTAACAGTAATCTGTGGGAGGTGTGAGGGGGGGTAGGGGGTGGTAAATCGTAAACTGCTGCACTTGAAAGGCAAACTTCGAATACCTAACATGATACATAATACTCTTAAATACCCACCCAAACACGAATTGCACGACTTTTACATTCCGTCTACCCGTAAATGCCGCATTGCGGATATGTTCTAACCAATCATTAAGCAGGTAAAATACAACATACATGTAAATAGTAAACACTACCACGTGTTTGCATGTATTAGTAAATACAATCACGTGTTAACACAAACCATGTGATACCGTTAACTTTAATAAATATATTTATTAGGGCGAACGGACCCACTTTTAGGGCGAACGGACCCACCTTTAGGGCGAACGGACCCAGGGCGAACAGGTAATAGGGCGAACGGGAATTAGGGCGAACGGACCCGGATTCAAATGTTTGCTACCCTATCAATTGAAAAGAAAATGATTAAAAGGTAATTATAGAAACAGCTGTTTTCTCCAGGTGTGATCATATTATAAGGTTATAATTCAGTAGGAATGGAACTTATTAACAAGCTGTGTTAGTTATGATGGGAAATCATATTTAGCAACTAAAATATGATAGAAAATGAAAGATGTAAATTACAGCTATCAACACATGATTAATAAGTAGATCAGTGTTAACTTGAGTACTGTTATGAAGGGAGACACCTGGGGAAAACTGAGATCTTTATTGAGGAGGGGGCACATTAGGGGAAAGACTGTTGTAATATAGAGCAGGGGATATTAAAGTTATATTCAATTTTGGATTCGAAAATTATCTTCATATTTTATCAGATTTTAATCAAAGAAAATCTCTCACTAAATTTAGAATCAGTAACCATAAATTAAAGATTGAAACCGGCAGATATTCAAAAACCTATAACATCTTTAGAGAATCGTATTTGTGCAAAATGTTTTTCAGATGAAATAGAATCCGAAGAACACCTTCTATTAAAATGTTCCTTTTACATTACTTCTAGGTGCAAGCTTCTTGAAATAATTAAGAATAACATTAATTATTCTAACTTTGAAAAATTATCATTTGGGGATAAATTTATATGGCTTTTAAACTCAGAAAGTAAAGATATTTTAATAAGCATGTGTGATTTCCTGTTAAAAAAGTCATTGTTTCGGATAGTTGGAATCTCATATTATAATATTGTCTATTATAACACTACAGTCATGTCTATCATTCTTGTATTTACAATTTATTTGATATTTTATGCAATCACCTTATGTTATTATGTTTATATGCCCCTTCGTGGGCCCTTTAATTTGGACCAATAAAATCTTAATCTTAATCTTAATCTTAATCTTATATTGGATTTTTTTTTCTCTTGCAAATTTGACATATATGGTGATTGTTGGACATTTTTTTTTGGTCAGAGATATTTATTTCATTGATTCAAGATTATTTTGTGAATTGTAAAGTTTAGGAAAAAATGCAAAAAATGGATGCAATAATTCAACCAGAAAATGAATATTATTACTATAATAATAAATAGGAGTATCTCAATCCATACAAAATGTACAAATAGAATGATAAATCACAAGGCAATTTAATTTATTTTCCAACGATGTTAATCTATCCGGCTGCGAAATAGCTGTTACAACAGCTGGTGGTGTCACAGAAGTTAGTGGATGCGTATTTGGCACTGTCAGTTCTGTCGATTGTTGTCGATATCCATATGCCTCACCAAGCTTAGCAGGCGTACAGGCTTGCTGGACATTTTCAGGGTTGCCGGCACGAACAAAGAATGCTAACTGAAGGAAGTCCTTCAATAAATTTTAATAATATTTCCTGGACACTTTTATTAATTTTCCTGCTTTATCAACCACTTTACTAAAATCTTCTAGTTGTTGTCCAATCAAAAGTCTCAAATTTTGAAAAAATTCAGTTTCTACCAACAACACTGGTTTGTTAAGATGGTATTCTTCCTTAAACTTTTGTAAAACAGTGTCCCATCTTAATTTAAATGCACTGTCCAAACTAGTATACCACACTTGTGCAGGACCACAAAGGTGTAGTTGAAATGCTGCTATTCTTCTTTGTTCGTTTAAATCAAGTTTGGTAAAAATAACATATGCCTCAAAATCCGATAGAAATTGTTCAGCGTCATCTGTTGTATATCCACTGAATCTTTTGACATGTAATTTTGGATAATGTTCCATTTCTAAATCGGAATCAGAATTTGAATTTGAACTGTCTTCACTTTCAGAACTTGAATTATGATGACATATATAAGATTCATATGCACTAGTATTCCATGAATCTTTATTTGCTACACTGCTTAATAATGGATCCTTGTCAAATAATAATGGATCAGTTTCACTATATAAATATACATCATCAAAAAGTTCTTCCATGTATATAAAAATATTAATGTTAATAAATTTGAGTTCTCCACCATGTAATGTTCTTACTTTTACACTAAGTAATGATCTTATTTAAACCAGAGGCTTTTACTTTATAAATCCAGTAATATGTAAAGTTCTAAAATTTTATTATCCAAAGTAATTTATGATGTTACAGTTATGATGGTCAAAACATGTCTTATTTACAAGTTGCATTCACACACTCTTTCTAATCTCAGACTCCTCCCATGAAGCATGTATTCTATTTCACAGATGCCAAAATGTTTACATGGCACCATTATATAAATATAAAGATGTCACTTAAAAATACATAGATCAGATAAAGTCATATATACCAATAATCTTATCATGTGAAAGTTGTAGTTGACCAAAGATGTATAGATAACATCTGGAAGTAATTAGATACACATCCCAAACCTGAGAAAGTTACAACCCCAAAATATTCATGTTAATTGTATTTAATAATTACAACAAATAACAATAATCTGTTAAGTTTAGCTATCAAAATAAAATATCAAAACCAATATATCACACACCTGACCAAATGGGTCATGTGAAGTATTTCCATCACCTGACTTGACATGTGTTTTCTATCTTTGTCTTCCGTCCTTAAATTTTCATACTTTTGACATCCTGTCTAAAACCATGTCACTTGGCCATCTTAAAAGGGTCCTTAGTAGGTCCTCTTAAAAATTATGTTTCCGACAGTTCCTCATTACCTTGAAATAGGGCTGTCATTACTAAAATTGACAAATCTAATTTTGCCATCTCCTCTGAACCCACTGGACCAAATTTTACCAAACTTGACTAGAAAGGTCCTAAGATGGTCCTTTTACAAAACTTTGTCTTGCAGCCTCGTCTTCCATCAAAGAAATCTGCCATTACTAAAAATAGAAATTTCTAAAAAAAAATACATTTCTTCCACATATTTATTGGAATATTTATTTAACATATATTCTGTATTTTTCGGTGACATTTGTACCTTTGTTGATTTTTGGTAAACATGCAAGGTTATGCCTTACTTGCTCAAAATTCATTGGAAAATATTTTCAGTAAGCAATTTTACCAAATTAAACCAAACTTGGATGGAATGGTCCTCTTTCAAAACTATTTGCTGTGGTTCTGCTTCCATTATTCAAAGATGGCAGTCATTGCTGAAAGTTTCTTTTCTTTATCCTTTACAACTTTGTCAGGGGACATAAGTTATTTGTTTTATGGCCCAGTACCTTCATATCTTCTGACTTCATGGCATGAAGTGTCATTTTTTAGCTCACCTGGCCAAAGGCCATGTGAGCTTTTGTCATGGCTAAGCGTCCGTCGTCCGTCTGTCCGTCCGTTAGCTTTTCACATTTAACTCTTCTTCTCTGAAACCGCTGAACAGATTTCAACCAAACTTGCCATAGATGTTCATTGGATGATCCTCTAGCAGATTTTTGTTTTTGGTGTAGATCGGAAATTCAACATGGCTGCCAGGGCCAATGATGTGTTCTGATTGGCTGATACCTTGAAAATCTTCTTGTCAGAAACCACTAAACCAATTGAATTGTGACTTTGCAGGAATGATCATTGGGTATTCCTGTACTAAACTTGTGAATCGTTTGCCGATCGGAGATTCAAGATGGCCTCCATGACTCGACTTAGTTTAACATTGGACCCTATGGGAATTTCACATTTTCATCTTTTTTTTCTGAAACCACGCAACAGATTTTAACCAAATTTGGCAGAAATGTTCATTAGATGGTCATATACAAGATTTTTGTTTTTGGCGCTGATCGGAAATCCAACATGGCTGCCAGGGCCCATAATGGGTTCTGATTGGTCGAAATTTTAAAAATCTTCTTGTTAGAAACCACTAAGCCAATTGAATTGTGACTTTACAGGAATGATCATTGGGTGGTCCTGTACTAAACTTGTGAATCATTTGCTGATCGGAAATTCAAGATGGCCACCATGACTCGACTTAGTTTTAACATAGGACCCTATGGAAAAAATGTTTAAAAGTCTTCTCCTCTGAAACCAGCAAGTCAATTTAAAGCAAATATGGCATGAATGGTCCTTAGGTGGTCAACTTTCAAAATTATGTCCTGTGAACCCAACCTCCATCCAAGATGGACACCATCAGCGGACATAGTTTTAACATAGGACCCAATGGGAAAATTGTTTAAAAGTCTTCTCCTCTGAAACCAGTCAGTCAATTTAAAGCAAACATGGCATGGATGGTCCTTGGGTAGTATACTTTTAAAATTGTGTCCGGTGACCATGACCTCCATCCAAGATGGCTGCCATGAGCAGACATAGTTTTAACATAGAACCCTATGGGATTTGAATAGTGACTTAGATGTATTCGGCATGCAGACATTCTTAAGAGGACTTAGTTATGTCAGGTGAGCGATACAGGCTCATCTGAGCCTCTAGTTTTAAATTCTAACTTTGGTTAATATCTTGGAAGACTTTCAGAATTCAGACCTATAATTATTTTTTGAAAAAGTCCCATGTAATCTTACTATTATGGAGGAAAGAGAACAATAGCGTTATTTGAAGTCTGATTTGTATATTTTCCAGTGAATTCCTCTGAAAAATTCCTGTATTAAGCATTTCAACAGATTTGTTTTACCCTTTTCTGTTTTTTTTAAGATATGAGGGGGCAGATCAATGCCCAATATTTTTTTTAATTTTTACCAAGTCTGATTTTAATGGATCACAGTTTTAACATATGAACCTATGCAGGGATTTAGCCAGGATTTTGAGACCATTAGTCACTTTTGCGGAACATTTTTTTTTTCTAATTAAGAATAAACAAGAATGTAACGAGTTTAGTTTTAAAATCAGTTACTTTGCCTTATTGGTTAGAAATGGAGATTGAAAAGCTATGAAAACCTCCTAGGATGTGAACATTTTGTAATTACCCCCCACCCCCCATTTATAGAAATATTACTGTGCTTTGGTCTAATACCACACAAATTGTAATAACCCCCTCCCCACCCTTTTTGAAATGTTACTGTGCTTTGGTCTAGTACCACAACAATTGTAATAACTCGTATTTGTGTAGTCTTCAGCAGAAAAAAATATGTATCTGACAATTTACCCAATGGTCCAACTTCTATATAGATGATTCTGTGTAGGTAATGAATATATAGAACATACCATAGGTACCCCATTTTTAAAAAATTTTTAATTCATCACTTTTGTGGGACGTTTTCATTATAGACAGTGTTGAACAACTTCAAACATTACCAAAAACTCATCAGAGATCGATATTTATAAGCCTATTTCTAAAAACACAAAAACCATCCTCTAATCTGAAAACGTCCCACAAAAGTGATGAATTGAAAATTTTAAAAAAGAGGGGGGTTCCACAAATCAGGTACCCATGGAAAATACGTCAAACACTGGAGCAAGTTGTAAAATGAATAATTATTTCTCAGACCTCATAATCAAATTGCAACAATTGGAATAAAAATACTGTAGTTATTTTTTTTAATTGCAGACACCTGTCTGTTTGTAAATAGTTCTATAAATAGTAATTGTTACCCGGATGCTGATCGATAAAAAAAACTTGTGCGTCCTCTTGCAGTGCATGGCCAACCTTGGCATATAAATGACCACATTAATTAATTATGAGAACTAAGATTTCATTTCACAGAAATGAGAATAAATACATTAAAAGTTTGTTTGGTTAAAAGTAGCTTCGGTAGATTGCGAACTCAGGCTGTTGATCGCGCCATTTTTATTTTTGAAGTTTCTGACTTTTCGAGAAAACCACTTTCAAAATACTCTAATGGATAAGATTTCAATAAACATGATGTCGACATTTTCATAAATGAAACTGGCAAAAATAGTTTGTTGTGGTGGACATTGTGACGAATATAGTACAATGAATGACAATTACAATCAATCAATTATGATATATATATTTTGACGCAGACTTGCTCAAAATGACGATTACAAAAATATGTCCATTCAAAATACATACTGGCATTTTGAGTACATGCCATAACTATAAAAAAAAATCATTATCGTTGATTGAATTCTTTGTCGGGATCATTATCATTACCAGGTAAATCAAACCAGGTGTCCGTGAGATCAAAGATTATGCAATCAAAACACAAATTCTATAATCCGTTGATTGGCTTGTAAAATGTAATAAAATTGTCATTGTAGTGACTAATTAGTTTTAATCAGCAAATGAAAAAGAAGAATGGATTGTTACAAACATTTTTCTACGATTTTTTTTTTTTTTTTTTGAAAATTCAAGTGACGAATTGGGTACGGGGAATACTTGTCGGAAATCAATCGCCAATGACGAAAGTGACGAGCGCTAGCTAAATCACTGACCTATGTGAAAATTAATAAAATAATGTTTCTAAAAAACTAGACTTAATTAAACATGAACTGTGCATGTATAACCAGGTGAGTGATATTGTCTCAGGTGAACCTCTGGTTTTTATTTTGTTTATTTATTTTTTTGGCAATACATGTGTGCAGTGACATCTAACATACATGTATGCAAAATGTAGGTCACGTCAGGTAACCTTTTATTCATCTTTGACCGTCCATGTAGTACCAACAAAGTGTAGATAGCGCTGCCAGCAATCTGACTGACATTCTGATAAATATTTCAAAATTATCTTAAGGTATTCTACAAAAAAGAAAATAGGAGTTCAAGAAAATAAATACAAATATATTTTCAAGCAAATGAAAGAAAAACATGTGTAAGACAACTTTGAAGATACCTAAGAAGTAATTAGAAGCCACAGATCAGAGGACAGACAATCCAATGGTCATAAGAAAAAGAACAACAGATTTTGTTTGTTTATGGTGTTTAATGCCACTTTCAACAATATTTCAGTTATATCGTGGTGGTCAATTTTATTGGTACAGGAAAACAGGGTACCCGTAGAAAACCACTGACCTGTCGCAAGTCATTGACCAACTTTATCACATAATGCTGTATTGAGTACACCTCCTCATGAAGGGGCTCGAACACACAACATTAGTGGTGATAGGCACTGATTGCACATGTAGTTGTAAATCCAACTACCATATGATCACGACCACGACGTCCCCAAAAAGGACAAATAGGAAAAGCAATACCTATGTCTCGCATATTTAAAACTAGACACAAGAACAAAAGGACAACAGTGATCTACGAAACACTACACAGAAAACTTAAGATTGAGCAACACAAACCCCACTAAAATAAACAACGATCTACGAAACACTACACAGAAAACTTAAGATTGAGCAACACGAACCCCACTAAAAACCAAGGGTGACCTCATGTTATGATGTTATATGACACAATAAACTGAACTCTACAAGAAATGACAAGTTGCTTGCCCAGGGTCGGTGGCTCTCTCCAGGTACTCTGGCTTCCTCCACCAATAAAACTGACCATCACAATATAGCTGAAATATTGCTGAAAGTGGCATTAAGACACCAAAAATCAAAATCAATCAATCATCTACAAGAAATTATATTTTGTAATAACTTAGAATGCAAACCTGATTTTCATCCGCTTTTTTTATTCTGGATTTTACCGTTTTACCGTTACGATTCCTTTTTTATAGTATATTCAATACTTCCGATTTTGCTGATTTCGCTTTTTTGTTGTCCTCATAAAATCAGGTCTGAGAATGTAAGAGTTGAAGGCTAGTTAAAAAGTTTTAAATGTTTTAGTATAATATCTGGGTATTCTGACTGATATACATGTTTATAATGGGGCTGTCATAGTCGTGATGATGCTGATCGTATTGTAGTTAGATTTACAACTACATGTGTAATCAGTGCCTATCACTACTACAGTTGTGAGTTCGAATCTAGATCATGGAGAGGTGTACTCTATTCAACATTATGTGATAAAGTTTGTCAGTGACTTGCGACAAGTCGTTGGTTTTCTCCGGATACTCCGGTTTCCTCCACCAATAAAACTGACCGTCACGATATAGCTGAAATATTGTTGAAAGTGACGTTAAACACCATTAAGCAAACAAACATACCCTGTGACTGATGTACATGTTTATAAACAAATTTAGTATACTCTCTCCACTAGATGTGTTTTACCAGGAAGTCAAAAGTACATGTAGTTGATATTGACCTTATTAACTTCAAGTAGAAAGCCAGTCCAAGTTTAACAGTAAATGTGTTATATTGTAAACTAGGTCAATGAGTAGTCTTTGATGTTAACACTGATTTACAAAACACAAAATTCTATCATGAATTTATATAAAAAGTTCTTTTTTTTTATACTTAACTGATTTAATGAGTAATATTTGTGTTATGACATAATAATTTCTGGTATACTGGTATATGTTTCATTTTACATATGTTTAAGACTATTATCTTGAATTTTATCTCCATTTTTGCTTAAATGTAACTAAGCTATGAAATACTTTTTACTTTAACATACTTATCATATTTACAAAAAGGGGCAGTCGTGGTCATGATCATATCGTAGTTGGATTTACAACTACCTATGCAATCAGTGCCTATCATCACTAAATTTGTGAGTTCGAACTCCGTTCATAATGAGGTGATAAAATTTGTCAGTGACATGCAACAGGTCGGTGGTTTTCTCCGGGTAGTCCTGTTTCCTCCACCAATAAAACTGACTGCCTCCTTATAACTGAAATATTGTTGAAAGTGGTGTTAAACACCATAAAAACCATACCAAAGCAGATTTACAAAAAAATTGTTTTAAAGTGAGCATGACTCATTTCTTGAAAAACCTTCATCAGGTATGCTCAAAGTAACCTTCATCAGGTATGCTCAAAGAAACCTTCATCAGGTATGCTCAAAGTAAAAATACTGGAAAGCCAAATAAGTTGAAAGTATTTGGGAGCAAGAAAACCAAAGGGCTTAAACAGTAGAGCCTAAATCAGTTAATGTTACCTATGTAGGAGGGAGGAGAAACAGTAGAGCCTAAATCAGTTAATGTTACCTATGTAGGAGGGAGGAGAAACAGTAGAGCCTAAATCAGTTAATGTTACCTATGTAGGAGGGAGGAGAAACAGTAGAGCCTAAATCAGTTAATGTTACCTATGTAGGAGGGAGGAGAAACAGTAGAGCCTAAATCAGTTAATGTTACCTATGTAGGAGGGAGGAGAAACAGTAGAGCCTAAATCAGTTAATGTTACCCAGGGCTAGAAATTAACTATTTTCACCACAAGCAAAACTTTGCTAGTTAAATAAAGATCTACTAGCAAACAGACTGACCTGACTAGCAACCAAATTTAACAAAAAATGTATGTTATTTTCATTGAAATATGTAACAATAAGACTAAGGTTTTATGTGTTTTATTAGATTAAGCAATTCACTGTCACTGACTATATCGCATTATGAAAGGCGTCCTTGACCATTAAGTAAATTGCTCCCAGACATTCTGGCTTCCATGATTTATTTCTTAAAAGAAACATGTACCCGATATGAACAAATGCGCATTAATATTTCATGGGGAATGGCCATAGCATATGAAAACATACAGTATTTTAAACAATGTTTTATTGGACAGTAATATAAAGAGCCACACACTGTACCCTAAAAAAATTCCATGTACCCCCATATTGGTGGAGTTGGGGTACATGTACCTTGAAATGAAAAAAAAGCTGTGGGTATGCTGCATCACTGTGCATTTACTGAACTTTTTTCATCTCAAATAATTATATAATTATTAGCAAGATAATAACTAATGACTGGCTTGTCTGTTTTATCTTTCATTATGTAATGTGACAGAATAATTATTGTAAAGCCATTAAAGAAAATATGCCTGTCTGTTAATTTTTTTTTTCTTTGCTTTTTTTCGTGTGAAAATTGTATAAAAGAGATGAGTTAGAGGTAATCAAGCTGGAAACAGAGCAATAATAATTATTTGAATAAAATTATGAGATCACTTCTGTTAAAAACACGATAATTGATTTACTCTAGACTCTGGAGAAAGGAAAATCGTAATCTTGCCATTCGAATTATAGTCGTTTCGTACCATGTCCATTTCGTACCCAAAAATACCATTTCGTACCATGATTTTGCTATTTCGTACCAAGCCATATTACTGTTTCGTACCATGACATTTTTAACATTGACCGTTTCGTACCATATGGAATTTTTACATTAATGACTGTACAATTTTGGTACCATGCATTAGAAAAAAAGAAGTTTTATTTAAAAGTTAACAATTGCGTGATTTATATTATTTTTGTTTTCACATTCTTACGTTTTTGTGGGTTTTTTTTATTATTCAATTATAAATAAATACATATAGCAATTACAGAAATCTTTTGTTTTTTAAAATAGTATACATTTTGAAAAGAGTAAAGTTTTAAATATTATTTTTATTTTTAACGATTTGTAATAAGTATTTGTCATTTAGGTGCCTAAAATGCCAGAGTTTAAAAATTATTTGTCAGAAACCATACATTTTGCCCACCCTGGCAATTTATTTCTTATTTCACACCTTTTCGTCTACTGAAACAATAGGAGTGCAATACCCAAGTA
>MJUT01052108.1:634741-652655 GCA_002080005.1 Gigantidas platifrons
AAAAAACAAATAAGTAACAAAAAATACAAATTATTTTACACTGATAATCCCATATGGTACGAAATGGTAATGAAATAAAAAAATTAAGTAACAAAAAATTTTACATTGAAAATCCCATATATATATGGAACGAAATGGTCCTGAAAAAACAAATAAGTAACAAAAAATACAAATTATTTTACACTGAAAATCCCATATGGTACGAAATGGTCATGAAATAAAAAAATTAAGTAAAAAAAAATTTTACATTGAAAATCCCATATGGTACGAAATGGTCATGACAAAAAATACAAATTATTTTACACTGAAAATCCCATATGGTACGAAATGGTAATGAAAAAAACAAATAAGTAACAACAAATTTTACATGGGAAATCCCATATGGTACGAAATGGTCATGGTACGAAATGGGTTTTCACATGGTACAAAATGGATGGTACGAAATGGACATGGTACGAAATGACTAGCTACCTGCCATTCTTGCAAGCAGACAGGCTGCGTTCATACGATAGTGTCAGCTGTCACACAACGATTTTCACGATTATTTCCTCTTAATCACTCCCCCCATATGGTACGAAATGGTAATGAAAAAAACAAATAAGTAACAAAAAATTTTACATGGGAAATCCCATATGGTACGAAACGGATATGGTACGAAATGGTCATGGTACGAAATGGACATGGTACGAAACGACTAGCTACCTGCCATTCTTGCAAGCAGACAGGCTGCGTTCATACGATAGTGTCAGTTGTCACACAACGATTTTCACGATTATTTCCTCTTAATCACTGTAAACACTATAATCACAATTATAAATCTACCTGAAACTTGGCGAAAGAATTTCGTAATTTTTGTAACGTCACGATCGTGATCAGAAAACTTTTCTTCTTTTTGACATTTCGACTGGTAACTTGAACTGTAAAAATTACAACCAGATGTTATTTTAAAAATCGGGAACCTTGTCTTTGTCTTTGTCTTTGTACAGGTAAGATTCCTCCGGAATTCGGAGCACTCCAATTATGGATAAAATTGATAAAATTGAGCCTGACTTAACGGGCACATACTTATAGGATACGTATTTACAGTTATGGTAAAAAATATTAAGTTGTAGTTAAAAGTTTACCATTTCCATGTTGTGCAAGTTCGGTTAGTGACATAAAAACGTATTTACATCCAATTCTAAAAAGTATAAAACGTGTACTGTAAAATTGTCGTTTCATAAAAGTATTACAATTAATAGCGTTGTTAAAAGTCCATTCCGCTGTTTAGCTATTCATATTAGTAAAAACGTATATACACACAGCACTAAAAGATAAAAGCGCGGTCATAATTTGTACAAATGTTCTTTCCTTCATGCGCTCTTCGATTACAGCAATTCATCCGACGTTGTTAAAATAATATGACTCATAAAAGATAAAATCATCATTTAAATATGCTTATAACCAGTTAAAATGTAAAACAATCTCTTTAACGAATGGATCGGATGCTGGACACAGTAAGAGGATAAAATATGCTATTAGCTGACTTATATAAGTTTGATCAATACTGCAAATACAGTTCTAGAAATGCACTATTAGCTATTGACTATCTGCCTTTCTACATAATGTTCTTAAGTATTTCAGTTCTCTTTCGATGTAACTCAAAGCAGTAGTGTTGCGTGGCTCTTTCAATTTGCACTAAATCCTGGTTCGTATATGGAATCAGCTGGTTTATTTTATATGAGGTGCAATCCAAGATGATTTGCATAAGCAGCCCATTTTGTTCAAGTGTCTGTGTACCACCCCCCCTTGCCTCTTCCAGAGTTTCATATAGTTTTGTCATTTGTGTTTTTCTGTTTTCTTCTAGAGTTTTACATTCCAGTAAAAAATGCTCTCTATCTTCTTCTTCTTCCCCACATAGTTTACAGATCGGTGATATTTTATTACGGCTGAACTTAGCATGGTGGTATTGTAGCATATAAGTATCAGTAATTAGACGTAATTTGATTTCTGCTTTTTGTATGTCATACTTTCGATTTTTTACACTTCGTATAGTATGTTATGTGGAGTTCCTAATGGATTTTGCTGGATTTCTAGATATTCTAATGTAGATTTTGTTTGCTTTTCGTTTGTCCATTTATTGTACCAATAGCTACCAATGGCCTTTTTCATTTCATTTTTCCATTGCCGTTTGTTTGGAGGATTTTCAAGTATTTCTTCTGGAGGTGGGAGATTATATTTTTGGAGTGTATTCCTGATTCTACATATGAATAGTTTGTCTTCTTCTTTTGAGTTTTCCAGTTCCCATACGAGTATTTCTTTTTCAATGGATGAGTCTAGCCTGGCTAAGGTGGTAAACAATATCATTGCATTTTTGTCCAGCGTTGTCTCTATTGGTTCTGCCCCTATTAGTATATATATAGCTACTGCTGCAGTTCGCTCTATAAGGCATTGAAATTGTCTGCAGGTTGCCCTTTGAAGCTGATCTAATTTCTTCGTGTCTAATGATGTACATGCCTGGATTTCTAGCCCATATAAAAACCGTGGGACAGCGTATGTATTCCAGATTTTTAGTAGAACTATTGGGGACATTCCTGATCTTGCGTGCAGTCCTGGTCCAAGTAGGGCATATATTGTTCGTCTGCCTATGCTCAATCTCTCTTCAATATTTATTTTCCCGTTTTCTTGGTAAGTTATTCCAAGGTGCTTAATTGATTGTACTCTGTTTATTTCCTGGCCTCCTAATATATATTTTTTCAGATGTGTTTGTGGAGTTTTTGATACATTTATTATTTCTGTTTTTTCCAGGTTTAGTTTCACTAAGTCTCTTTTGGTGTTATATTCTAGGAGATTTAACATGGCTTGGATGTCTTTACTCTCTCCCAGCAAAGCAATGTCATCTGCACAGGCAGGCGCTGATACAGTAATATTTCTGATGGTAGCTCCCAACGTGCTTTTTGCAATACTGTCCAAAATGGTGTTGTTATACCTCTTGTAGAGTAAGGTTGACAGTTTTGCACCTTGACGTATCCCTTGTTTAATATCTATACTTTCTGTGGTCTGGTCTCCCCATTTAACTTTCAGGATTAGCCCATCATAAATGTTCCTTAGTAATAGCCACATATCACCAGTGATTCCATCGTGGTATAGCTTATTTAACATTATGTCATGGTTGACGGTGTCAAATGCTTTTTCTGCGTCTACAGCTAGAAGTTCTAGATCTTGTTTACTTTTTTTGTATATCAATATAGTTTCTGATGCTATAAATGCTGTAAATTTACTAGAACCAGTATGGTTGTTCGTATTTCTCGGACAGAGACGTAAATATTTGTATTTCTTGGACAAATACGTAACTATACCGTCCTTTTTTATGAAGTCAATGCGATCTTTACCGATCATACGAGAAAACAAATTTACACGTTTGTCATAGTTCAGATACGATTCTGAACACATAACTTTTTACAACTAGCAAAATTCTGCTAGTTCTAACTTTATTCACTAGCAAAATTAAGGCAAATTGAAATTTCAACTAGCAATTTGCCTGCTTGCTAGCGTTAATTTCGAGCCCTGTTACCTATGTAGGAGGGAGGAGAAACAGTAGAGTCTAAATCAGTTAATGTTACCTATGTAGGAGGGAGGAGAAACAGTAGAGTCTAAATCAGTTAATGTTACCTATGTAGGAGGGAGGAGAAAATAACCTTGTAATTACATTATTTAGGAACTGTAAATTTCAACAATAAATGTAGTAAATCATGTCAGTGACGAAACACTGACTACTGGGTAGATGATATCGTCCCTAGGAGATTCTTAATCCAGATACATGTACTAGTACGTTGAATTGAGCTTGTAATTATATTGGTCTTTGTTTATACTTATTCCATAATAGGGAGTGAATTAGTTATTGTTGTTTATTGTTAAATGAGCAATTTTTCAGCTTTGTCATGGTGGGAACAAGTTATATTTCATGGAATAATGATGCTGTTCGCTTTGTTCTAGACTAACACTTAAATTGGGTCTTTTCAGTGTTAGCTCATTGAAACAGTAGTCAGCAGGTAGACAGACATATTGCTCCATTTTCACACCTTATTCTGAATCTTTGCTCTTACTCCTTAAAGCTGTATGCTTAGCGGAGAACCAACAAATACAAAATTTCACCCGACCTTGAACCCATGATCTAACACACTTGAATTGTGCCCAACCAGGGCTTGAACCCATGATCTAATACACTTGAGTTGTGCCCGACCAGGGCTTGAACCCATGATCTAACACACTTGAGTTGTGCCCGACCAGGGCTTGAACCCATGATCTAACACACTTGAGTTGTGCCCGACCAGGACTTGAACCCATGATCTAACACACTTGAGTTGTGCCCGACCAGGGCTTGAACCCATGATCTAACACACTTGAATTGTGCCCGACCAGGGCTTGAACCCATGATCTAACACACTTGAGTTGTGCATGCCAAACATTACACCACCAATGCAGTTTATTCCGTAATCAGAGAAACAGTGTACCAATATACTTAACTAATGGTCAGATAGAAAACAGGGCAGTCATTGACCCTGCTACTGTAATGTCTATGTTTATGTTGGCATCATTTCTATGATAATACAGCTGTTTTAGTCCACTGCAAATCTAGTTATCAAGAGATGTGAGTGGGGGGGGGGGGGGGGGTAAGTATTCCATTCAACAATTGTAGGATGTTCAGTTCTCTGAAAAAGAAGGGGTATACTGATTATTTTGTTGAATATTTTAACAGAATAAATGAAGTCTTACTTATTTATTTCTTTACCACTTCCTTAAAAAGATACTTCATTCAAACATGATTTCTTACATATAAAAACACCCCTGATAAAGGTCCAACAGGTTTAATGTAATCTGTTGATTATGTTTTTAAAGTAGAGACCTATATAATTTACCTGGGTGTTATTATTTCTGTGGATATTTAGGCCAATGACTTCAACATAAGATGAGTAGTATTAATAGACTTGAACTTGTGAATTGTGCAGATGACCATTTAGCACAATAAATATAGGTTTTTGACCTAGATAATTCCTTGGTTGTTATTGGACATTACTATCTTATGGCGTCTTGTATATTAAGATTAAGATGCATTTTAAATGTATACATCACATACATTTTGTATGTTTATTTATACTTATCATGGATTAACCTTTGTGTTGATTTACTGGGCATATAGATGTAATCTAAAGGAATTAATGACTGTCATGCTCCATTTAATATAACCTTTAACTATAGATGGTAGTTATAAAAAAAGTATGGGAAAAAGCCAAAGGATTAAACATTGATTTTCAATTTGTTTGTTTCTTTTAAGAGCATGGGTTGCTCAGTGAGTTAGGTAGTTGGATTACCTAACAACTCATACAAGCCTATCACCAATACGGCATGGGTTCGCACCCGGTTTGTAAATTACAAAAAAGGGTGCACCCGACTTGCAGCCGCAAGTGATAAAGTTTACCAGTTGCTTGCCCATGGGCGGTGGTTCTCTCCGGGTACTCCGGCCTTTTTCACCACTTAAACTGACTGCTATTGTATACTATACTCGAGTTATTTCCCTTAGAGTATGAAATTCTATATGGTGTATTGTAAATTATTAACTGCATGCATTGTTGATTGTTGCTGTTACCTTGTGTATGGAGAGGATTTATATAGGCTATTGCCTGCTATCCAATCCATTTCATTTAATTATAAATAAAATATGTTTAAATTAAATTAAACTAGTGTGTTCAGAGATCTTACTCTGAAGATACAAACTAGTGTGTTCAGAGATCTTACCCTGAAGATAGAAACTAGTGTGTTCAGAGATCTTACTCTGAAGATACATCTAGTGTGTTCACTGATCTTACTCTGAAGATACAATCTAGTGTGTTCACTGATCCAACCCTGAAGATACAAACTAGTGTGTTCAGAGATCTTACTCTGAAGATAGAAACTAGTGTGTTCAGAGATCTTACTCTGAAGATACAAACTAGTGTGTTCAGAGATCTTACCCTGAAGATACAAACTAGTGTGTTCAGAGATCTTACTCTGAAGATAGAAACTGGTGTGTTCAGAGATCTTACTCTGAAGATAGAAACTAGTGTGTTCAGTGATCTTACTCTGAAGATAGAAACTAGTGTGTTCAGAGATCTTACTATGCCACAGTGTGTTCAGAGATCTTACTCTGAAGATAGAAACTAGTGTGTTCAGTGATCTTACTCTGAAGATAGAAACTAGTGTGTTCAGAGATCTAACTATGCCACAGTGTGTTCAGAGATCTTACTCTGAAGATAGAAACTAGTGTGTTCAGTGATCTTACTCTGAAGATAGAAACTAGTGTGTTCAGAGATTAACTATGCCACATGTATTAACTGCTACCTCTGTACACTCAGATGTTTTCTATGGCAGAGTAATTTATTGTCTATTTTTAGGACCACAATTTACCACAACTTGTATTAATAACAGTTTTATTTTTCAGATGTACTGAGAGGTCATATGATCCTGATCGATTCCATGGCAGAGTTATGGCTTATCCATTCGAGGACCACAATCCACCAACGCTAGAATTAATCAAGCCATTCTGTGAAGACCTGGATGATTGGTTGAAGAAAGACAATAACAATATAGCTGCCATCCACTGCAAAGCAGGAAAAGTAAGTTGTTTCCCTTGAGTTATAATAATGTTTTATAATTCACTAAGTATTAACTTTTTTATTTTAATTTCCTTGATGAACAGATTGAACAGTCTGAAGTTGAAAAACATTTCCAAATCATGACATTTAATTTAACTATTTAATAGCAAGAAGAAAAAAATTAGCAAGCATGACTTGTTCTTGGTGACCGTTATTCTGTTTTCTGTTTAATATAAACCATCTAGAAAGTTGCAAATTGTACAAGTCATTCAACAAGAAAGTTGAGATTTTGAAAGTGTAAAAAAGTATACCACTCATTTCAGAAGAGCTTTATTTTATATACATTTTTTGTATATATATGTAAAGTATACTATCTTCTACTAACAAAATTGATATTAAGAGAGAATGCTATTGAGTAACAGTATTTATTTGGTTTTGTCAATGCCATTTTACTTTGTATTAATTACTTATACATGTATAAGCGTGACCCATGTGATAGTTGGATTTACTACTATATATGCAATCAGTGCCTATCACCACTAATGTGAGTTCAAGTCCCATTCATGGCAAGGTGTACTCCATACAACATTATGTGTTAGTTTGTCAGTGACTTGCGACAGGTCAGTGATTTTCTGCGGATACATTGCTTCCTCCACCAATAAAACTGACCTCCACGATATAACTAATATATTGTTGAAATCGGTGTTAGACACCATAATTCTAACCCATCTATATAAGCTATATGATTAAATATCTTGAGGGTAAAAGTGATGGTGTATTCTGTTGAATTCTAATGCAGTCTGTGTCAAAAACATTTTGACAAACTAGCCCGAACAACATTTTAGAAAAAGAGAAAACATTTATTAAGCAAATTGTATGTAATTTTTACTAGCCTGAACCAATTTGTACTAGACTGGGGCATAGGACTAGTGGCTTTTGGGGGGCAGACGGTAATCACTCTGACAGTCAGTTTTATCAGTATAAGGCTAGTGGTTTTTAGGGCAGGCGGTAATCACTCTGACAGTCAGTTTTATCAGTATAGGGCTAGTGGTTTTTAGAGCAGGCGGGTAATCACTCTGACAGTCAGTTTTATCAGTATAGGCCTAGTGGTTTTTGGGGCAGACTGTAATCACTCTGACAGTCAGTTTTATCAGTATAGGGCTAGTGGTTTTTAGGGCAGGCGGTAATCACTTGGCAGTCAGTTTTATCAGTATAGGGCTAGTGATTTTAGGGCAGACTGTAATCACTCTGACAGTCAGTTTTATCAGTATAGGGCTAGTGGTTTTTAGGACAGACGGTAATCACTCTGACAGTCAGTTTTATCAGTATAGGGTTAGTGGTTTTTGGGGCAGACGGTAATCACTCTGACAGTCAGTTTTATCAGTATAGGGCTAGTGGTTTTTAGGACAGACGGTAATCACTCTGACAGTCAGTTTTATCAGTATAAGGCTAGTGGTTTTTGGGGCAGACTGTAATCACTCTGACAGTCAGTTTTATCAGTATAGGGCTAGTGATTTTAGGGCAGACGGTAATCACTCTGACAGTCAGTTTTATCAGTATAGGGCTAGTAGATTTTGGGGCAGACGGTAATCACTCTGACAGTCAATTTTATCAATACTGATCATGAAGACATCTATAGTTATTTATTACATCTGTCTCTTTCTAATCAATAACTGAACATTAACATCAACTTTATCTGTAGATAATAAAATGTGCTGTCTTCACCTAGTCTTTTATTTGGGGCCGTCGTGGACGTGATCGTATGGTAGTTGGATTTACAGCTACCTATGCAATCAGTACCTATCACCACTGATGTTGTGAGTTAAAATCTCAATCAGGGCAAGGTGTACAACATTATATGACAAATTTTGTCATTGACTTGCAGCAGGTCGGTGGTTTTTTCAAGTCCTCCGGTATCCTCCACCAATAAAACTGACCACAACAATATAACTGAAATATTGTTGAAAGTGGCATTAAACGTCATCAAACCAACTAAACCAACCAACTAGTCTTTTAGTTTGATCAAATTGTCAGACAATAATACTTGTTCTCTATAAGTTGATAATGTGTTGTATTTCTGGAAAAAAAGAAAAATTCTTAAATCACAATACATGTATTTGGTGGTAAAGACTCATTCTTAGATGAAAAACTTCCAGTTTTGTGAGGGAATTTCTTATTTGACAAGTTAATATCCCTATGTAGGTAAATCTACAGCACAGAACACCAACAATTTCACTTCAGCTAACTTTTGACAATTATTAGCTTCCTCTTTTAATATCTTGTTGATGATATAGAATTGGGCATGATTACTAGAAATGTCACCTTTGTAACTTTGGTTTCAGAGAATATCAATATATTTATTATTATTATTAAAAATAATATGATAAATATTTATTCTGTTTCTATGGTTTCCAAAAGAAATTGAATGGAACTGAAAGATGAGTTAAATATTTATTAAAAAAAAGATTTTTTAAACTTCACAAAAAAAAAAACAGAGTACCCGTAATTGATTATTTTTTTTTAATTTCCAGGGAAGAACTGGCGTGATGATATGTGCATATATGTTGCATCGTGATAAATTTCAAACTTCAAAAGAAGCCCTCCGATTTTATGGTAAAGCTCGTACTCAGGATGAAAAGGTTTGTAATAATAGTGCAGCTTTAATCCACACTTTTCTTTGTCAAGGAGAAGCTTTGATCCACACTTCTCTTTATCAAGGAGAAGCTTTAATCCACACTTCTCTTTATCGAGGAGAAGCTTTAATCCACACTTTTCTTTATCAAGGAGAAGCTTTAATCCACACTTCTCTTTATCAAGGAGAAGCTTTAATCCACTATCACAATGTACTATTAAACAACCTGCTAAAGATAACAATGTTAGAGATAATAATTTATATTTTGTGTCATCAAGTTTCAAATCTGTTGAAATGGACTGAAATAAAAACTACTTTCCACTTTACGTCCGGCTATAGTGTAAGCTGAAATTTTGGTGGATTTGGTCAGATGTCCTCAGAATTCTTCTTAATGTCAGGTTAGGTAACAGAAATACAAAATATTGGTATATGTTGTAAAACAACATTGTTTTCATATTTAACTGAGATATGGCTATACATAAACAACCCAGTGTCCAATTAGAAACAAAGATGGCCACCATATCAAATCTCCATAGAGAAAGTGAAGGACGTATTAATTCATTCAAATTTTCAATGGAGGATATAAATCATGGCCCATTTACCTTGTGATGGAGCATAAAGCATTTTATTTTCAATGCAAAAGGGTAAGGAATGGGCATATAAAAGTAAGTACCATATTCAGTGATTCCAGGGGTATTTTTTTATTTTAATTGGACAATCGGTCCAGTATAAAATACAAAAAAAAACTGTACACTTAACAAATAGAAACATATTTTAACAGACATTTGCTACTTTGAATCTATAAATTTACTGGTATCAGATTGGACATTTGGTCCAGTAAATAATTACAATTAACCAGACAGAATCAATTTTTACTGAACTTTGTCCAATTTCTAGCACGCCACGATATAGCAATAAATGTTGCTAAAGTTGGCATTAAACACCAATCAATCAATCAATCCAATTTCTAACGGACCTTTGCATATTTTGGAAAAATAGATCATGTGACAGAGTATAGGTTTGTTATATGTGATTACTTTGTAGCAACCTGTCTATCTATTGTGAACGACATATTTAGTCTTGAATCTTTTAACAGTTGTAAACAATCTTGGTGCTGTAATGGTTAGCATACTCATTTCAATCCCCAATCAAGACCAATCAAAGACTATAAAATTGGTATTTGCTGAAACCCTGCTGAGCATCAAACATTAAGGAGTATGAGCAAAGACTTGGTGGAGCAACATATCTAACCGTGGACTTTTTCCAGTGAACTAACACTATAAAACTACCTGTACAATCAGTGTCTATCACTACTAAAGTTGTGAGTTGCATCCCTCTCATGGCGAAGTGTACTCGATACAACTTTAAATGATAAAGTTTGTCAGTAACTTGCAGCATGTCGGTAGTTTTCTGGTTTCCTCCATCAATAAAACTGACTGCCACGATATAACTGAAATTAACCCTAACACTGAAATATTGTTAACTTGGTGTTAAAACAACAATATATATTATAAAGAAAAGTACATTTTTTAAAATTTGTTTATTTCAGGGTGTGACCATCCCAAGTCAAAGAAGATATGTAGAATATTATGAGTATTTAATTAGAAACAGATTAGAATACAAGCCAGTGACGTTATTACTAAAGGAGATAGAGTTTATAACAGTTCCAATGCATAATGGAAGTGGTTGTTGTAAGTTTAGAACATGTTATTTTGCTTGTCTGGAATGTGGTACACCGCATCGATGGTGTAATTTTTGGCGTGCTCGCCTCGAGTGCAGTAGATCGTGGATTTGAGCCCTATTCGGGTCAAACCAAAGACTATGAAATTGGTATTTGTTGCTTCTCTGCCAAGAATCATGCATTAAGGAGTAAAGGCAAAGATTGGTTGTCTCTGAATCAGGAAATTGTGTCAGAGTGGAGCAACAAGTCTTTCTTTTGACTCATTTCAGTGAGCTAGGAATATAAAAATAGAACTAAGCGTGTTGATCTAGCACAAAGTGGACTTCATTATCATTTCATCGAAATGCAACCGATATAGCTGAAACCTTGGTGTTAAGCAACAACTACTCATTCATAATCACGCCAGTTTCCTTCACAACTAAGATTGACAACCACAATAAAACTGTAATATTGTTTGAAAGTGGCAATAAACAACCATAAGCCATAATTCACTTAATTTCAGTTGTTTTTCTGAATCCTAAACCATTCAGAGGCTGTGGTGGTCGTGATCGTATGGTAGTTAGATTTACAACTACCTGTGTAACCAGTGGCTATCACCACTAAAGTTGTGAGTTCGAACCCCGTTCATGGTGTACTCGATACAACATTATGTGATAAAGTTTGTCAGTGACTTGCATCAGGTGGTGGTGGAATTAAACACCATAAACCAAACCAAACGTAAACCATTGACTACATATGTATCTAATAAATGAGAATCATGGAGTAATAACAAAACTTGTAATACTTTGTTACTTGTATTGTAAAGATATATTTTGTAAATAAACTTACCGACTTGGTGGTGTAATGGTTTGAACGTTGGTTTAATCCTTGATAGGGTCTAAGCAAGGCCATAAATTGTAATTTACTGCTTTTCTGTTCAATATGCAGCCTTAAGGAGTAAGAGCAAAGACCGGTTGGCTCAAAGTCAGAATAATGTGTCTACCTGGAGTGACATGTCTACCTTCTAACTAATAATGTGTCTACCTGGAGTGACATGTCTACCTTCTAACTAATAATGTGTCTACCTGGAGTGACATGTCTACCTTCTGACGGTTGTATCAGAATAATGTGTCTACCTTCAGACTGTTGTATCAGAATAATGTGTCTACCTTCTGACTGTTGTATCAGAAAAATGTGTCTACCTAGAGTGACATGTCTACCTTCTGACTGTTGTATCAGAATAATGTGTCTACCTTCTGACTGTTGTATCAGAAAAATGTGTCTATCTGGAGTGACATGTCTACCTTCTGACTGTTGTATCAGAATAATGTGTCTACCTGGAGTGACATGTCTACCTTCTGACTGTTGCATCATAATAATGTGATTACCTGGAGTGACATGTCTACCTTCTGATTGTTGTATCAGAATAATGTGTCTACCTACTGACTGTTGTATCAGAATAATGTGTCTACCTGGAGTGACATGTCTACCTTCTGACTGTTGTATCAGAATAATGTGTCTACCTGGAGTGACATGTCTACCTTCTGACTGTTGTATCAGAATAATGTGACTACCTGGAGTGACATGTCTACCTTCTGACTGTTGTATCAGAATAATGTGTCTACCTTCTGACTTGTATCAGAAAAATGTGTCTATCTGGAGTGACATGTCTACCTTCTGACTGTTGTATCAGAATAATGTGTCTACCTGGAGTGACATGTCTACCTTCTGACTTGTATCAGGATAATGTGTCTACCTGGAGTGACATGTCTACCTTCTGACTGTTGTATCATAATAATGTGTCTACCTGGAGTGACATGTCTACCTTCTGATTAATAATGTGTCTACCTGGAGTTACATGTCTACATTCTGACTGTTGTATCAGTCAGCTAGCACTATAAAAATCCACCCCATTAAACAACAACTACTCACTCATCTCAAAATTAAGTTTGATGTCAGTAAGCACTAATTAGCTTCTTTATTGTCTATATTTAGCACCACACTTTGAGGTATATCTTCAGGCAGTGAGAGTGTTTATATCAAAAGTGTATGAAGACATAAAGAAAGGACAAAATTCATTCCACATGCTAGTAGAGCAGTCTGTACCTTTGTGTGGGGATATCAAAGTTGTTTTCTACAATAATTCAAGGATGAAAAAGGTATATTAAAAGATCAGAATTGTCTTGGTGTTACAATCTACATGTATATTATTTGATTTATGGAATTTATTTATTTTTCTTGTAATAGCTCATTATGAAAATTCTACCCTTTTTTTGTTGTTGTGGAATTAGAAGTGTGAAAACTCCAAGAAAATCTTTATTTGAAATTACTAATATGCTAAATTAGACCATTAACACTATGTACAGTATATAAAGTTCTTTGACAAATTTTCAAAACCACACATTCATATTTATCAAGTACAAAATGTCAAATGTTTATATACTTTTTGTTTAATAACATTCTTGTTCAAAATTAAAGCAATTGGTTTTTTTTTTATTAAAAATGGAAGGAAAGTAAAGTTTAATAATAAATTTATATTAAATTGAAAAAAGGATGTATTGGGTACAAATACACATATATCAAACTTTGTAATCAGTTGGATGTTATTTTTTTTTATTTGCAAAATAGTCTCAAAGTTGATTAAAAAACCTTTAATTAACAAATACATTTTATACTAATAAATTAGGCACATGTACTAAATTTATTGTTGAGTTTCGTTAACCTCCTCTTCTCTGATGTAACATGATTTTCTTAAAATGATTGACAGGTTAAATTTGCCACTTCTGTGATGTAACATGATTTTCTTACAATGATTGGCAGGTTAAATTAGCCACGTCTGTGATGTAACATCATTTTCTTACAATGATTGACAGGTTAAATTAGCCACTTCTGTGATGTAACATGATTTTCTTACGATGATTGACAAGTTAAATTTGCCACGTCTGTGATGTAACATGATTTTCTTACAATGATTGACAGGTTAAATTAGCCACTTCTGTGATGTAACATGATTTTCTTACAATGATTGACAAGTTAAATTTGCCACTTCTGTGATGTAACATGATTTTCTTACAATGATTGACAGGTTAAATTAGCCACGTCTGTGATGTAACATGATTTTCTTACAATGATTGACAGGTTAAATTAGCCACTTCTGTGATGTAACATGATTTTCTTACAATGGTTGACAGGTTAAATTTGCCACTTCTCTGATGTAACATGATTTTCTTACAATGATTGACAGGTTAAATTTGACAATGATTGACAAGTTAAATTTGCCACTTCTCTGATGTAACATGATTTTCTTACAATGATTGACAGGTTAAAATTGGCCACTTCTGTGATGTAACATGATTTTCTTAAAATGATTGACAGGTTAAATTTGTCAATTCTGTGATGTAACATGATTTTCATACAATGATTGACAGGTTAAATTTGCCACTTCTCTGATGTAACATGATTTTCTTACAATGATTGACAGGTTAAATTTGCCACTTCTCTGATGTAACATGATTTTCTTACAATGATTGACAAGTTAAATTTGCCACTTCTGTGATGTAACATGATTTTCTTACAATGATTGACAGGTTAAATATGCCACTTCTCTGATGTAACATAATTTTCTTACAATGATTGACAAGTTAAATTTGCTACTTCTGTGATGTAGCATGATTTTCTTACAATGAATGACAGTTAAATTTGCCACTTCTGTGATGTAAAATGATTTTCTTACAATGATTGACAGGTTAAATTTGCCACTTCTCTGATGTAACATGATTTTCTTACAATGATTGACAGGTTAAATTAGCCACTTCTATGATGTAACATGATTTTCTTACAATGATTGACAGGTTAAATTTGCCACTTCTCTGATGTAACATGATTTTCTTACAATGATTGACAGGTTAAATTAGCCACTTCTATGATGTAACATGATTTTCTTACAATGATTGACAAGTTAAATTTGCCACTTCAGTGATGTAACATGATTTTCTTACAATGATTGACAGATTAAATTTGCCACTTCTGTGATGTAACATGATTTTCTTACAATGATTGACAGGTTAAATTTGACAATGATTGACAAGTTAAATTTGCCACTTCTCTGATGTAACATGATTTTCTTACAATGATTGACAGCTTAAATTTGCCACTTCTGTGATGTAACATGATTTTCTTAAAATGATTGACAGGTTAAATTTGCCAATTCTGTGATGTAGCATGATTTTCATACATTGATTGACAGGTTAAATTTGCCACTTCTCTGATGTAACATGATTTTCTTACAATGATTGACAGGTTAAATTTGCAACTTCAGTGATGTAACATGATTTTCTTACAATGATTGACAGGTTAAATTTGCCACTTCTGTGATGTAACATGATTTTCTTACAATGATTGACAGGTTAAACTTGCCACTTCTGTGATGTAACATGATTTTCTTACAATGATTGACAGGTTAAATTTGCCAAGATATTGTTGGTTTTTTTTTAACAACAATAGTATTTTATTCAAATGCTTGTTACAACCAGCTTCATAAACCTAAGATTCTTATGAAACAATATATATAATATAAATATAGAGAAATTTATAGACACAATTATATTAAAATAATTCGTATTCAAATAATTTACAAATAATTCTGTAGTCTTTTTAGAAATGATTTTTTTGAATTATTTCATTTCCACCATATATTTGAAGGTATTCCTTAACAAACAATGAGTAAACATCAAGTCTTTTAGTTTTTTGCTCTGAAATGTCATATGCCTTAAATATTGAAAATCCTACATACTGTTCCACATTTTGGTAGTTCTTCTTGTAAATTTCTTATTGAGAAGCAATTCATAAAAAATATTGTTCTTTAGGATTGAAAATTTATAGGGGTTTCCCTTAATTAATACATAATTTTTTTAAATATTGACTACACTTTTTTTCTTTGGAATTTTTGGTTTTAATTATATCTACAGACCCTGGATCGTTTAACTTAACAGATATTTCGTATCGTTTGCGTTTTTCGTTCGTTTCGTTTGCGTGTATCGTTCGTTCGTTTTCCGTTCGTGTGCGTTTCGTGCATGTAATTTGTTCGTTCGTTTTGTGTATCGTTCGTTTCGTGTATCTTTTGCCAGTTTAATTAGACGAACACACGAAACGAAATACGAACGAATGATACACGATACACGAAACGAACACACGCTTCACCAGATCGCGTGGCACTTACATGTATCAACTACATGTACGATTTCCAGTTTAGAATAATTACTACAATTTCAATCTTACTATTACTAAAAATTTTTAATTAAAGTGTAAACAAAATTTTACATATACAAGCATGTATTTCCTTTATTTACATGTACCAGCAATTTTGTACAATAAGGGAAAACATATTTAATAAATGCATTTTTTTCTATAATTTACTCTAGGACAAATAAACAAGAAATCATCTACATGTATGTAAATAAATGCCTCTGGCATTTTCACCTGGAAAATACATGCACTGCAGATGTGAAATATCAACTCTTACATTTGTAATTTCATATTCTAATCAACAATTATATGACATTTTGAATCCACACACCTCTCGGACAGCTTAACTGAGAAAATAACTGATACACCTATGTCTGGTTGAAATTGTCAATTCAGAATCCGAATAATTATAAATATAAATTCTGTATAATTATATAAATATAAATTCTGTATAATTATATAATTAAATAAATATAAATTCTGTATGATTATATAAATAGAAAGTGATATTTGGAAGTCAAATATATGAGATTTAAAATTTAATCATAAATATAATTATTAAACACATTGGTAATATAAACTACATGTATTTGATATAAAAATTGTATTATCCTATTACTTTACCGACTAATTTATCATGTATATATATAACTTGCTTATAAAATATAAGATTACAGAAATTAATCACATCAATTTGCACAAAAGTCATTCAAATAATAACATGATACTATTCGTGTATACGTATCGTGCGTTTGTTTCGTGTATCGTGTGTTCATTTCGTGTATCATGCGTTCGTTTCGTGTATCGTGCGTTTGTATCGTGCATTCGTTTCGTATATCGTGCGTTTTCGTGTCGTTCGTGTGAAGCGTTCGTTCGTTTTCGTTTGCGTTTCGTGTGTATTGTAAACTTATACGATCCAGGGTCTGTACCCATTCTTTTGGAATTGCTGTTTTCATAATGGTGAATTCTGTGATCCAATTGGATTTATTATTCAAACAGTTTAAAATAAAATTGTGTGACATCTCCCCATTTTCATCTAATATATCATTTACATAAATCAAATAACTATTTATCCAATTATTAAACAGCAGAGTTTTGTGATCAAACTTGATAAATGTGTTTCGCCATTTAATTTGTTTTCTGACGTCTGCAAAATTTAAGGGTGTTCTAGTTTGACCAACTTCGAAGTACTTCTCCATAAAATTCAGGAATCTGCTTAGTATATTTGTTAACTAATATTATCTAAATTCTATGAGAATACTAGCCATTCTTTTCCTAATTTTGCAAAGGGGATTTGCCTGCCATGCAAAACTAAACCCTGCACCAACAATGACAGTCTGTCTTCCTCATTGTCCATATAAATATGCCACATTTCCCTGATATGCTGTATACCCTTTATACATTGTGAAGGTACCCTTACTCCTATAGCCTTGTATATCTCAGACCTGATTTTTTTTGTCCCCCGACGCTTCGTCGAAGGGGACTATAGAAATGGGTATCGTCCGTCCGTGTGCTTTTTGGTTTCCAGATGATAACTTGTGAATGCAAAGTCAGATTGAAGCTAGGTTTGGTATGTAAATGTATCTTATGAATATCTAGGTCAAGTTCGATAATGACAATTTTTCGACTATTTTTACTAGAGTTGTGCCCCTTTTTATACCTCAAAATTGCTAAATATTTGGTTTCCAGATGATAACTTGGGAACAAATAGTCAGATTGAAACTAGGTTTGGTATGTAAGTGTATCTCATGAATATCTAGGTCAAGT
>MJUT01052108.1:653171-693913 GCA_002080005.1 Gigantidas platifrons
TCGACAAATCTAACCAGAGTTACTCCCCATTTTTTACTTCAAAATGGTCCTTGGATGGTCCCCTTTCAGAATTATGAGTGATACAGGCTCACCTGACCCTCTAGTTTACAGTAGTTTCAAAATTTAATCTTAGGATATAACCTTGGCGTCGGGGGACCAGTGGCCAACGGCCTTTTATCCACTTTAAAGCGGAATTCTGCTTTTTTGTCCTCCTCACAAAGCGGAGAGGGGGATATGGAAATGCCGGGCATTCGTCCGTCCGTCCGGATATATTGTAAGCGCTCTCAGATTTTTATTTGTAGACTTATTGATTTCAAACTTACACACAAGCATTATATTAAGAATCTCTAGTTTAAGTTCGAAACTGGGCAAAATTTGAAAAAAAAAATTCTTGTAAAATCATGGTTTTTTTTATAGAAAAAGTACATATTTTGAGAATTACACATTTCTCTGAAACTACAAAAGATAGAAGCTTAATATTTGGTATGGGTGGAGATGCCAATGTGAAGTTGAGGTTGCAGCATTCCCCCTTTCCCCCCTTTGAAAAAAAATTTCTTGTAAAATCATGTTTTTTTATAGAAAAAGTACATATTTTGAGAATTACACATTTCTCTGAAACTACAAAAGATAGGAACTTAATATTTGGTGTGGGTGGAGATGCCAATGTGAAGTTGAGGATGCAACATTCCCCCTCCCCCTCCCCCCCCAGCTCAGCCCCACCCCTGTGGGGAATCTGTATAAAAAAATGTGACCTAGATCCCCACCCTAAACCATATATATTTATGATCAGGGTGACTAGGCAAATTAAATGCCTTATAGCTAAGGCCCCGGGGGTCATACCCCACCCCCTACCTGAAGTGAACTTTTTAATGGTTGAGATCCCCACCCCTAAACCATATACATTTATGATCAGGGTGTCTAGGCAAATTAAATGCCTTATAGCTGAGGCCCTGGGGGTCATACCCCACCCCCTACATGAAGTGAACTTTTTAATGGTAGAGATCCCCACCCCTAAGCCATATCTATTTATGATCAGGGTGAATAGACAAATTAAATGCCCCAAGATTTTGACTTGCAACCTGGCTGTTACATCTCGGATGCTTTCTTGATTTTATAAATATATCACATGGATAACATTACACTCACATTACACCTCTTTCTATTGCAGCGGGAGACACATGGCTACGTGTTGCAATCTTGTTTATTCCGGTTTTTACCATTCTGATTCCTTTTTTATAGTACAGTCAAACCTGTATTAAGAGGTCACCTTTGGGACAAAGACAAAGTGACCTTATAAGACAGGTGACCTTTTAAAAGAGGTTCAATACATATGAAATATTCTATGACCGGGCAAGCAAAAGGTGACCTTCTAATGCAGGTGGCTGCTTAATAGAGGTGACCGCATATACAGGTTTGACTGTACATTCAATACTTCCGCTTGCCGATTTTCACTTTTTCGTAAAATCAGGTCTGATATCTCTACAATAGTCAGCCACAAGGATCGTGCGGGTTTCATAGATGAACCAAAAACATCCTCGTCTTTAAGAAAGACTGGTTTTACCTTTTCACTGGATGCATTACTTTTTGTGTTTGTGTTTGTATATTCATTTCCTTTACCATCGTCTTTTACGATCTCCGCGTAAGACGCCATGTTTTCTTTGTTTACACTTTTTTCTTCGTCTAAAATGTCATTTTCTATTGGTTTCATGCCACGTAGACTGGATCAATTGCTCAATTTGAGCCTCACTGAATTGTCCATTCAAGTATTGACTATTTGTAGACATAGCTTACTTTTTCAAAATAAATTTAAACTTTTTTCGGAGTACTAAGTAGACCTTAGCATACAAAGGGACATAACCATTAAATTTGTCAAGGTATTGTTGTTGCATTCTGTTATACATCTAATGTTTGTTCCATATCATACAAGTTATATTCAAGAGAATATGCTGCAGTCTGAATGTCATTATCCTTATCTTGTAGAAACTCCAAATATATATCTGCATTTATTAAAGTAGTTTTTATAATAAGAATTATTAAGTTACAGTTATATGAATGTGAGGTGTACTTGATACAGCATTATGTGATAAAGTTTGTCTGATTTGTGACAGGTCGGTGGTTTTCTCCGGATACTCCTGTATACCTCCACCAATAAAACTGACTGCCATGATATAACTGAAATATTGTTGAAAGTGGTGTTAAACACCATAACCCTAGCCCTACAGACTCCATTGAGATTCTAGTTCTAGTGGTCTTTTAAGAGTGGTTTTAATTAAACATTTTACACAGTAATATCCTGAAGTCATTGTAATGTTATGCAGTTAAGAACAGATCACACTGATTTTTACTTTTCATACCAAGGTTAGATCATTATTTTTTAAATGTATTCATCCTGAAATCAGAATAACACTTCCAGACTTTTATTGGAGATATTGCCACGTTGTTGGAGGTATTGCCACCACTTTGCATCTGCTGTTGTTTTTGGCATTGCCGTCCTTTGTATCCAATATCTTTTCATATTTCAATTCTATTCTCTGGAATCAACAGAGCAAATAAAGACAAGCTTGGTAGAAATATTACCTTGATGGTCTTCAACATATTTAATCTGATTTTCATTTCATTTGTACGTTAGATATCATGCAATCATCCCCACGAGGTGCTCATTTAGGAAGTATATCATCCGTTTATTAGTCTTGTCTTGTTTTTAGTTATTGATTTGGACAGATTCCGTCAGGGTAATTATATCAATTTGTGTTAATTGCACTGATTTTAGAGTGTATTATAATAAATTGCCAATGTATCTAAGATAATGAATTTATGGTAGTTGGCATACACAGATCCAACCTGTACACAATTATTTTACTAAATAGATTATGATAAACTGTCAAGGATTGACACTGTAGAAAATTGATTATGAGTCAAGAAAGACTGCAGAGCATAGCATAGCATTACAAGGTGACATTTGTTTTAGGGAATATACAAATCTTCTTTCAAGAAAGCATATAAAAATAGATGAAGCCTCTCCCCATGAATGGTAACATTGACTAGTTTTGACATAGAAAAGAGCAGTCCTGTCAGGATATACCTTTAAGAAGGGGATATCCTCTAAAAAGAGCAGTCCTGTCAGGATATACCTTTAAGAAGGGGATATCCTCTAAAAAGAGCATTCCTGTCAGGATATACCTTTAAGAAGGGGATATCCTCTACAAAGAGCAGTCCTGTCAGGATATACCTTTAAGAAGGGGATATCCTCTAAAAAGAGCAGTCCTGTCAGGATATACCTTTAAGAAGGGGATATCCTCTAAAAAGAGCAGTCCTGTCAGGATATACCTTTAAGAAGGGGATATCCTCTAAAAAGAAATGATTTATATAATTCAGGATTAAAGACATAAAATATGTAACAACCAATCCTGTTTCTACACCTTTTGTCATGTGACTATACTCTGTGTCACATGATCCATGTTTTATTTTTATATACCCATTTCTTACCCTTTTTCATTGAAAATCTAATGTTGTTCTCCATCACAAAGTTAATGGTCCATGCTTTATATTCTCCCTTGACAATTTGAATGAATGAATATGTCCTTGACTTTCTCTATGGAGATTTAACATTGCATGGTTTCCTTCTTTGTTTCTAATGTAAATGAGATGCTGAGTTATTTGCCACGCCTCATTAATTTTGCCACTATTTCTTCAATAAAACTTTATGTTCAGCGGAGCAATATCTGCATTAAATATGACAAAAGTATTATCTTGCATAGTCTGCCAATATTTCGTATTTCTTTTACCCAATGATGACAATTCAGAGGAATTCCAAGAACATCTAATCAAATGCACTTCTGGTATAAACAATTACTAAAAACTCCATGTTAAAATGATCTATGATACTCAAATAAAAACCTGTACATTCAAAACGATTGAAATGAAGGATATGTCAGAGGAATTTTAAGTTTCACAAAGAATTATCTCTCAGATACAACTTAGTTTGCCACAACGGGATACAGTCTTTGCCTTAATTTTTTTCGTCTACTTGCCCGAAAGCCAAATTTGGAAAAATTTGCTATTATTTGTTTGAACAAAGTCTTTCATAATTTCCACTTGTCCGAATCCAGCTTTACTTGTCGCGGGCTTTGGGCAAGTGGGTTAGCTCGAAGACTGATGGAGTAAGTAGTTCTAATTTCCCACTGTTTCAACAGATTATAAACTCGGTGACACAGAATATAGTTTTCTAATGAACTATTTATAGAATCATGAAAGTTCTTGTATCTTTAGTAATTAACAACTATATACAACACTATATGTAACTATTGCTACAAAAATAATATTTTGCTGTTCATGTTTGACATTTAACGTCACGATCACCGAAAGAAAATTTGACCTTGATTGTGTCCACAATACCTGTGATTATAACTGGCATTATTGACAGTACATATTTAATGTGCAATTAATTAACACTCGTATATACTTGTAAATAACATATCACAATTATTCTACGATTATTTTCCCACAGATTTCTAATCACTGGGTAATAATAGACATTTCTATGCTTTGATTTTTTTTGGGAAAAATTGTTCCATTTACATACACCTTGTAAAAAAATTATGGCAATTTGGAGAGGTTTTCTTTAAAAAAAAAAAAAAAAAACAGAAGAAAGGAAAGGATATGACATCATCATCTATTCCGTTGATATTAAATGTTTATCACAAATAAATTTTCAATAAATTTTTGTAATAAATTATAATTTTTTTTTTTTAATCTTTCCTTTAAATTTCACAAGAATAGTTTGACAGTGTTCTTGTTAAATACATATTGAAGATTTGTGATGAAGTGAAACTTTTAAGGCAGAAATATATTCCTAGGTACTCATGTCAGCAAACTGCACCAAATGTTAACTTATTGTAATACAAGAGTTTTGACTTACTTGTCTATCTTTATCAAAAAAGTTGAACCTCTCTTGAAATAATAAGTAATACATCCACTATTGTATATAAACTGTGACCGGTGTGTTCTGATTACCACACGTGGCTATCGTTCAACGATCTGCACGGGTGAATCGTGACAAACAAGTCACAGTACAGCTATATAATTGTATATGATTGATTGATTGATTTTTGGTGTTTAATGCTACTTTCAACAATATTTCAGCTATATCCTGGCGACCAGTTTTAGTGGTGGAGGAAGCCGGAGTACCCGGAGAGAACCACTGACCATGAGCAAGCAACTGATAAACTTTATCACTTGCGACTGCGAGTCGAGTGCACCCTTTTTAGCTCACCTGACCCAAACCGTCGTCCGTCCGTAAACATTTCAATCTTCTTCTAGAGAACCACTGAAGCAAATGGGACCAAACGTGGCAGGAATGTTCATTTGCATGGTCTAACTGAGTGTTGTTACTTTTGTTACGATCGGTTATCCAACATGGCTGCAAGGGGCTATAAAAGCCTCTGATTGGCTGAAATTTTTAGCTCACCTGACCCAAAGGGTCATGTGAGCTTTTGTCATCACTTTGCGTCTGTCGTCGTCGTCGTCCGCATCTGTAAACTTTTCATACTTTCATCTTCTTCTTTGAAACTACTGAACAGATTTGGACCAAACTTGGCAGAAATGTTCATTGGGAGGTCCTCTACCAAATTTGTTATTTTGGTGCAGATCGGAAAACCAACATGGCCGCCAGGGCCAATAATGTGTTCTGATTGGTTGAATCTTTGACAATCTTCTTGTCAGAAACTACTCAGCCGATGGAATTGTAACATTATAGAAATGGTGACTGGATGGTCCTCTACTAAATTTGTTATTTTTGTGCCGATCGCATATCCAAGATGGCCACCATGACTCGACTTAGTTTTAACATAGGACCCTATGGGAAAAATGTTTAAAACGTTTTTCCTCTGAAACCAGTAAGTCAGTTTAAAGCAAACATGGCATGGTCCTTAGGTGGTCAACTTTCAAAATAATGTCATGTGACCCCGACCTCCATCCAAGATGGCCACCATCAGCGAACATAGTTTTAACATAGGACCCTATGGGGAAAATGTTTAAAAACTTTTTCCTCTGAAACCAGTAAGTCAATTTAAAGCAAACATGGCATGAATGGTCCTTAGGTGGTCAACTTTCAAAATAATGTCATGTGACCCCGATCTCCATCCAAGATGGCCACCATCAGTGAACATAGTTTTAACATAGGACCCTATGGGAAAAATGTTTAAATTTTGTTCCCTCTGAAACCAGTAAGCCAATTTAAAGCAAACATGGCATGAATGGTCCTTAAATGGTCAACTTTCAAAATTATATCCAGTGACCCAGACCTCCATCCAAGATGGCCACCATCAGCGGACATAGTTTTAACATAGGACCCTATGGGAAAAAATGTTTTAAAATCTTCTCCTCTGAAACCAGTAAACCAATATAGCAAACATGTCATCGATGGTCCTTCGGTGGTCAACTTCCAAAATTGTGTTCAGTGACCCCAATCTCGGTCCAAAATGGCCACCGTCAGCGGCCATAGTTTTAACATAGGACCCAATGGGAAAATTGTTTAAAAGTCTTCTCCTCTGAAACCAGTCAGCCAATTTAAAGCAAACATGGCATGGATGTTCCTTGGGTAGTATATACTTTCAAAATTGTTTCCGGTGACCACAACCTTCATCCAAGATGGCTGCGATGAGTAGACATAGTTTTAACATAGAACCAACCCTATGGGATTTGAATAGTAACTTAGATGTATTCGGCATGCAGACATTCTTAAGAGGACTTATTTATATCAGGTGAGCGATACAGGCTCACCTGAGCCTCTAGTTAATGATCTTCTTCTCCGATACTACACTGAGGATGGAATTGAAAATTGTCATGAATGATCATTGCAAGCTGCTAACCAAGTGTTGTTACTTTTTGGAACGATTGAAAATCCAAGATGGCCCCCAGCGGGGGACATAATTTAACATAGCGACCCTATGGGAAATATGTAATACAAACTTCTTCTCAAGAACCACTGGATGGATTGGAACCATATTTGGCAGAAATGTTCCTGACAAGGTTCTGATCAATTGTTATTACTTTTTGGACCGATTGAAAATCCAAGATGGCCACCAATGGGGCTGCTGTTACTAAAAATAGAAATTTCTTCAATTGTCCATTGCTGCTTTAGTATAAACCAAAATTAGCTCAAATTTTAACTGCAGCTACATGGAAAGGAGTAGTTTAACATATATTCCGGGTTTTTCTGTGAAATTTTCCTTTCAGCCGATTTATACCGATTATGCAAATTAGGTATATTTTGATAAAAGATCACATTTAAATCTTTTCCTCTGAAACCGCTAAACCAAATTAAAGCAAATTTGGCTAGGATGGTCCTTGGGTGGTCCCCTTTCAATATGTGTCTGACAGCTCCGCCCTCCATTCAAAATGGCTGCTGTTACTAAAAATAGAAATTTCTTTAGTTGTCAATTTCTGCTTTATTACAAATCAAAATGAACTCAAATTTTAACTGCAGCTACATGGCAATGAGTAGTTTAACATATATTCTGGGTTTTTCTGTGAGATTTTTTCAGCCAGTTTATTCCNTTAGGAATATTATGAGATAAAAATCACAGCAAAATCTTTTGCTCAGAATTTTTAGTTGAAATGATCTTTGGATGACCCACTTTCAAAATTATGTGTAACACCCCCCATTTCTATCAACTTTAGATGTCAAATTGAAAACCAGGTGAGCGATTACAGGCTCCTGGGAGCCTCTAGTTTGTAATTTACAAATCCGGGGGCGAACCCACGCCGTATTGGTGATAAGCTTGTATGAGTTGTTAGATCCAACGACCTAACTCATTGAGCCACCCGGGCCCCTAATTGTACATGTATTAAGTACAAACGTATGTTGTTTTAATATTATTTGTGTATTTTTATTTCTTAATACCTCTCATTTTGATTCCATGTTTTGTAAAAATGTATGTATTTATTGCTCCTGTCATACAGTTAGCTGTTGCTGAGTATGTTTTTGAATAAACAGTTAAACAGAGTCAATATCTTATACTACATATACAGAAAATGTAGATGATATACAGATTTTTTTGGGTGGTTAATGCCACTTTCAGCAATATTTCAGCTATATCATGGTGACCAGTTTTGGTGGTGGAGGAAGCCAGAGTACACAGAGAGAACCACTGACCTTGGGAAAGCAACTGGTGAACTTTATCACTTGCGGCTGCGAATCGAGTGCTCACTTTTTTGTAATTTACAAAGTCGGGCGTGAATCCATGCCATATTGGTGATAGTTGTTAGGTGATCCAACTACCTATCTTATTGAGCCACCGGACCCCTACTACCAATGTGATATTAAATATGAGAACGTTTACAATACACAGCAGATCAATAAACGTCCTATATTTTTGTTTGTCTGTTGAATTGAATTAAATTTAAAATGTTCTTATTTTAGGACAAAATGTTCCAATTTTGGTTTAACACTTTTTTTGTGGAGGCAGATGATAAACCTAGAGAGAATGGAAGGAACTCGTGGGCGGGGGAAGCTCAAACTCCAAATCACAGTAGTTTATATACGATGCTTATTCCTAAGTTAGAGTTAGACAAAGCAAATAAGGATAAAGCACATAAGTTGTTCAGTCCAAATTTCAAGGTAGGTAAATAAAAGTTGTCTGAAACGATTTGCAGACACTGTTACAGTGAAAGAAACCACCGCTCGAGAACAAATTTGGCAAGTACGTTTGTGTAAGAAGAACTCGATAATCCGGCAACCGAACATCGTGAGGAGAGTTCCGATTATTTTGCACTTGCCCCTGTCAACCAACTTGACGAAGTAGTTTCTCAGTCAATGATTCCATAAAATTTTTGATTTGACAATAAAAGATGTGAAGAAATCCTTCAAAATCGTTGATAGGACTAGCGGTGCAATATTTCACGTCTGCCATATTGATTTCTCTTATTGATACTTTAACATATTTTATTGTTCAAAAAGACAAAAGGATAAGACACAAGTTAGACAAGTTATCTTATTGATAGAAAACGCTAAAAGGTGGCGTCCTATTCCGAACCGGGATCAAATAAAATTAATATATACCTCCCAAAGTTCAATGCAAACGATTCAGATTATCTTAAATATGGATTCGGTAGAGTAAAACTTGATAATATCAAATAAAATTGGGTTTGGTGGACTTTACATATGGTAAAAAGGTATATGTTAAAAAATCGTAATTATCGAGTCGGGGTCGGATTTTGCAGCAATTAATTTTTTAACTGGTTTGTATGCAGAATGAATAAAGATGTTATAGATCTTTGTTATTATTTCTCATGTAAAATATTTGCATTAGATCATTGGCGAGTAGAAATATCTACCCACTGGCCAAACTTGGCAAGTGCAATTCTAGTTCACCGAGTACAATTTTGAAGCAACTATGGCGAAATAAGAGAAACAAACGTTTCCCACACTGCTGTTACTTCAACAGTGTTTCTTTAGAAAGAAGCATGAGTAATCTCGACCCTAATTTTTTTCACCTACTTGCCCAAAAGTGAAGAAAAAATGTCTATTTATTCAAATAAATTCTTTCATAATTTTCACTTGTCCAAAACCAGTTTTACTTGTCCCAGGCTTCGGGCAAGTGGGTTAGTGCGAAGACTGCATGAGGGCATTTGTTCCCACTCAGCATCCATCATAATTGAATGCAGACTATTCATGACAAAGGGCAAGTACCAAAATTATGTTTTAATGATGATTTACAATTTGATACAGCCTTTACAGGTCTTAAATGTAATCTCTGTCATCAATAGATATTAAGGCACTAAATATAAATTTCTAAGTCAATATACATATGTATTATAAATAAAAGTTTTAAAGTCTTTTTTAAAGTAAAAAAAAATTAAAACAACAAACAAACAAAAAACATGGTAAAAACAAAATTCTTTCTACATTTTTATATCTCTTCTCCAAATAAGATGCACTTTACAGTACTGGTTTATATCTACTAACAATATTTCGTGTCTTGTTTTACACTTTCCCAAGTCAATTCACGTCAAGGCTTGTAGATTGTTGGTGCTAAACTTTAGCTAGCATTAACTAGAGTTATCGAGTATGATTAAATTGCATAGTTTTGGAAAATAGTTTAAAATAAATAAAATGGTTGTTATGGTGATTTAAGAATGCAATGTTGTTATTCCCAGATTTATTTCTTACAAAGGAGAATACTGACTGTTTTTGTTATCACACGTTTTTAATTTGCAGTGATGTAAGGGACATTGTTTTGAACCAGAAAATAAACAATGCTAGAGTCAAATACAAACATGGTGAAAATTACTGCTTTCTCGAAGTTCTAAGAGTAAGAAAAATAGACTGTGATCACCATGTTTAACCTCCATTTTATTGAAGAGGTTTATAGATTCTGTCAAAAATATTCCTCAGTTGGAACGGAGTAGGTTGGGTATTTTCATACATTTCTTTTAGTAGAAAGGGGCGATACAAGGGTGAGTTACCATGGCAACAAATGTACATACTAGATGACATTGTTTATTTATTTGGGGTTAGATGACACTGGTATTATCCATTCAATATATATATATGGACATGTAAAAGTATGTAACAAACGGTTTTCAGGTTTGGAAATGAGTGAGTGGTTATTGTTTGATGTTAAATGAGCTATCTCTCAGCTATATCATGGCAAGAACAAGTCAAATTCGATGAGATGATAATGATGTCCACTTTATACTAGACCAACACACTTAGCAGGAATTTTATAGTGTTAGCTCATTGAAAGAACAGTCTGCAGGTAGACATTTTACTCCACTCGGACACATTATCCTGATTTCAAGCCAAGCAGTCTTTACTCTTTCTGCTTTATACTGCATGCTTAGAGGAGAAGCAAGAAATACCTATTTTATAGTCTTTCGTTTGAATCGACCAGGGCTCGAACCCACGATCTACCACACTTGAGGCGAACACGCTAATCATTGCACCACCAATTTGGTTGGTTGGTTGGGAAATGAAAAACTTTGTTCCTGACCAATATAAGATTAACATTGTAAAATAATTTCCCCTTTATCTAGATGTCATGTGGTGATACAATTTAGTCTCACATCTGTCATGTTTGTTCAGTACATGCACCAGTACTTGATTTATATGTTATACAAAGGTAAAAAAAGATAATGGTCATACATTGTGACATGTTTACCAATGCATAGCTTATCTACTTTCTGTTTGTCTACAATATTTTCTTTTTTTTAATGTTGGTACATTTTCTCTGAGTAAATTCAAATCAAAATATGTTGATATTCAGTACTTATTGGCGAACTATAGGAAATGCTCTAAATTATAAAAAGTAAAATTAGTTGGTGTATCGCTAAAGAAACAATTTCTAAAAAGATACATGTACAATAAATATCAAATAGATATCAAATTTAGTGCGCACGACGTGTTTCTGTAATAACCTTCATCAGGTATGCTCAAAGTCAAAATATTTGAAGTGGACGGTACTTCTTAATGTCAGTTGATTAGTATTTACATTGTATTGTTAATAACGTATGTGACAGTTCTGTCTGAAGTGGATGTTACTTCTTAATGCCAGTTGATTAGTATTTATTGTTAATAACGTATGTGACAGTTCTGTCTGTCTGAAGTGGACGTTACTTCTTAATGCCAGTTGATTAGTATTTATTGTTAATAACGTATGTGACAGTTCTGTCTGAAGTGGACGGTACTTCTTAATGCCAGTTGATTAGTATTTATTGTTAATAACGTATGTGACAGTTCTGTCTGAAGTGGACGGTACTTCTTAATGCCAGTTGATTAGTATTTATTGTTAATAACGTATGTGACAGTTCTGTCTGAAGTGGACGGTACTTCTTAATGCTAGTTGATTAGTATTTATTGTTAATAACGTATGTGACAGTTCTGTCTGTCTGAAGTGGACGTTACTTCTTAATGCTAGTTGATTAGTATTTATTGTTAATAACGTATGTGACAGTTCTGTCTGAAGTGGACGGTACTTCTTAATGCCAGTTGATTAGTATTTATTGTTAATAACGTATGTGACAGTTCTGTCTGAAGTGGACGGTACTTCTTAATGCTAGTTGATTAGTATTTATTGTCTGTCTTTTTGTAAATAGATGTCATCAGCATTGTTTCATGTTGGATAATATCACACAAACTCAGCTAATATTTTTTTTTCACATTTCAAACCTGAGATTTCAAGGCTTTAAATGACAAATTGCATTTGACATGGAGCCAAGTATCAAAACTAGATAAAAAGTGGAATAAAATCTGGTGATCAAATTTGAGTCAACCATAAATACTACAGTAAATATGAAACTACTACAGTGTATTTTATTATTTGTATAGCCACTTGGCAGTTTAATTATGCATATTGTGTATATGTGTTTTAATTATTTTTCTGTATTTCTTTAGGTCAAGCTACATTTTAGAAACCCTGAAAATTGTGGAAAATACAATTCACCGTTAGAAGTCCCTGACCAAGGAATGATAACCCGTTCAAGAACTTATGACAAAATGTCCTCTAATCACACGGACAATGGTGCTGACATGCCACACTCCATGACGGCATTGACAATAAATAAACAGCAAACAAATCAATCACCTGTGATAGAACGGCCACACTGTACTAGTCGCACACCACAAGAACGACCAACATTTATGTTGGCTACTAACGGGGAAGGTGACCAATTATCTAGTGATGTAAATAGTGACACAGACTTAAATGAAGACGATTTATCAGAAACTGATGATGATGGAGAGTGGTGCGACTTAGCGACAACTCTTGTGTGATAATTTATATATTTTTATAAATGACTATTTTTGTAGCATGCTTGGTCTATATTAGACTTTGTGTGTTAATGTTAATTTGTTATTTTCAATTTTCATTACAAAAACAAATCGTTCATCTACATCCTACATATTTAAATTTTACATTTTTAATGTTGATTACGTTTTCTTTTTCTGTTGACCAATTAAATTATGTCTTTAAGGTTCAAAAGTTCACCCATCCATTTTCTCATGACTGTGGATTGCAGAATATTTTTATGTTTGGAAAAATAACGATTCTACATCCAGTGATCAGATTTACCTATCAAAAAAGCAGAATAAACTAAATTATTTTATATAACTTTTTTTTTGATCAGATGATTTTCTTCCAATTTCGTACAAAAATAGGATATTTTACACCACTAAAATTACCACCTTCTCAAATAAATTGTCTTAAATTAGCTTTTGTGTTAAAAATGCAGATTTTTATCTTTTTCTAACTATAAAAAATTCTTTATTGCTCCTTTTTTAGACTGCTACTTATTTTGATTTTGAAATGAAGTGTTGTATGCTATTTTTGGATGACATCAAACAAGGATAAACCATCATCCATCATTATGTCATTGAAGTCCCTACCAACAACTCCCTCTCCTGTCCATACACATCTACAATGATTTCTGTAACAACCTGTTCTAAAGCAAAATATTTACTTCCACAGTAGATCTTAAAGGGATATTAAAGCTCGTTTTAACATATATTTTTACAACTCGTGACGAATGTTGTTTCTTTTCAATTTAATTGTAAAAACAATCCAAAAATACTTTGCACGCCTATATAATCCCTAATATCGTTAAAATATCACTCAAAAGGGTCGAAATGAATTTTTGTCCAGGAAGCAAAAATTCAATTCAAGGCAAAGACCGCAAGATATGACAGAATTATCAACAAATTATGTCATTTTTAGCTCACCTGGCCAAAGGCCATGTGAGCTTTTGCCATGGGTAAGCGTCCGTCGTCTGTCCGTCTGTTAGCTTTTCACATTTAACTCTTCTTCTCTGAAACCGCTGAACAGATTTCAACCAAACTTACCATAAATGTTCATTGGATGGTCCTCTACCAGATTTGTGTTTTTGGTATAGATCGGAAATTCAACATGGCTGCCAGGGCCAATAATGTGTTCTGATTGGTTGAAACTTTGAAAATCTTCTTGTCAGAAACCACTAAACCAATTGAATTGTGACTTTGCAGGAATGATCATTGGGTGGTCCTGTACTAAACTTGTGAATCGTTTGCCGATCGGAGATTCAAGATGGCCACCATGACTCGACTTAGTTTAACATTGGACCCTATGGGAATTTCACATTTTCATCTTTTTTTCTGAAACCACGCAACAGATTTGAACCAAACTTGGCAGACATGTTCATTAGATGGTCATATGCAAGTTTTTTGTTTTTGGCGCTGATCGGAAATCCAACATGGCTGCCAGGTCTCATAATGTGTTCTGATTGGTCGAAATTTTAATAATCTTCTTGTTAGAAACCACTAAGACAATTGAATTGTAACTTTACAGGAATGATCATTGGGTGGTCCTGTGAATCGTTTGTTAATCGGAAATTCAAGATGGCCACCATGACTCGACTTAGTTTTAACATAGGACCCTATGGAAAAAAATGTTTAAAAGTCTTCTCCTCTGAAACCAGCAAGTCAATATAAAGCAAACATGGCATGAATGGTCCTTAGGTGGTCAACTTTCAAAAGTATATCCTGTGAACCCAACCTCCATCCAAGATGGCCGCCATCAGTGGACATAGTTTTAACATAGGACCCTATGGGAAAATTGTTTAAAAGTCTTCTCCTCTGAAACCAGTCAATCAATTTAAAGCAAACATGGCATGGATGGTCCTTGGGTAGTATACTTTTAAAATTGTGTCCGGTGACCACGACCTCCATCCATGATGACTGCCATGAGCAGACATAGTTTTAACATAAAACCCTATGGGATTTGAATAGTAACTTAGATGTATTCGGCATGCAGACATTCTTAAGAGGACTTAGTTATGTCAGGTGAGCGATACAGGCTCATCTGAGCCTCTAGTTACAAAGTTTCATTGATAAAAACCGGGTTAATGTTTCATAAATATCATTTATTGAACCAATTGGGAAGTTTTCATGAGATACAAAAAAATTACCAAAATGAGCTTCAATATCCCTTAAAGACCTTCCATTACTTGTTAAATACGCTGCCAAAATGCAATATTGTTGTGTAAGCAATATATTTATTTCTGTGTGATCTCGTCATATCATTTCAGTGTAGTTGAAGTCTATTTCCCACCTTAGCTTCCATTGTATCTTGTGTTTCATACCTTCAGCCAACATGAAGTAAACAATCTTATATTTAAGGAATATTTGAAATTTTTGAACAGGTTATACAATATAACATGGTTTGGGGCAGTTTATGCTTCAAATATTCCTTATGATTAAATTTTTACAACAAAATTTAATGATTCCTCGAGTTTAATTACGATTGACTATTTGAATTTGTCGTTGGCGAATGAATTGGTTGGTGACATCGCAATACCAACCCAGGTTATCAAGTATAACCAAAATTTTCTCCAAGTGGATCAGCCAATCAGATTGCAGTTTTCAAATCAAATTGAATTATTATAAATTAACCAGAGTATTTAAGCTATTTTCAAGAACTAATCCATTCCATTATTAGTTTTAAATTCAGTTGATAATAGTGATTATCAAGTTGGATATTACATAAGTATTTATTAATTTATTATTTCCTTTCCTTCATCACCAAAGACTTATAGTGGAATAGCATAAAGTTAGGGTTATGGTGTTTAATACCACTTTCAACAATATTTCGGTTATATCATGATTGTCAGTTTTATTCGTGGAGGAAAGCATGTAGAAACACACACATTTGTATGACATACATAAATCAGAAAACATGTAGAAACACACATCTGTATGATATACAATAATGAGAAAACATGTAGAAACACACACATCTGTGTGACATACATAAATAAGAAAACATGTAGAAACACACACATCTGTATGACATACATAAATAAGAAAACATGTAGAAACATACACATCTGTATGACATACAAAAATAAGAAAACTGGTTCACCATATACTGTACATACCTTGTCATTTGTATTGTAATGTATTTTTGTTTGTATGAATGACTACGAGACCCTGTACAATTCCTATTTCTGTTATTAGGTCAACCTTACATGATTCACACATTCATACTGGAGTGTACATGTTATTAGGTCAACCTTGCATGATTCACACCTTCATACTGGAGTGTAGATGTTATTAGGTCAACCTTACATGATTCACACATTCATACTAGAGTGTGCATATTATTAGGTCAACCTTACATGATTCACACATTCATATTGGAGTGTAGATGTTATTAGGTCAACCTTGCATGATTCACTCCTTCATACTGGAGTGTACATGTTATTAGGCCAACCTTACATGATTCACACATTCATACTGGAGTGTAGATGTTATTAGGTCAACCTTACATGATTCATACTGGAGTGTACATGTTATTAAGTCAACCTTACATGATTCATACTGGAGTGTACATGTTATTAGGTCAACCTTACATGATTCATACATTCATACTGGAGTGTACATGTTATTAGGTCAACCTTACATGATTCATACATTCATACTGGAGTGTAGATGATATTAGGTCAACTTTACATGATTCATACATTCATACTGGAGTGTACATGTTATTATAAGTCAACCTTACATGATTCACACATTCATACTGGAGTGTACATGTTATTAGGTCGACCTTACATGATTCACACATTCATACTGGAGTGTAGATGTTATTAGGTCGACCTTACATGATTCACACCTTCATACTGGAGTGTAGATGTTAGTAGGTCAAACTTTAATGATTCACACATTTATCAGCGTAATATTTTATACATGTAGTAATTTCCCAAATCAAGTATTAATCTGGCAGTAAATACTTCTTGTATTCTCCTGTTTTGCCAGGGGTTATAATTAGAAACTAATAGCTATTCCAGCACATGCCGTCAATCCAACGAAGGCAGATAATCAAGTCATATGGGGCAAACTAAGCATTCCTTGTACATTCTTCTATCACATGGATTAGTAAGTGTGAGGATTCCTATGTTCCTACTAAAATATAGGTTAGTGATACTACTTCATGTAAGAACTGTGTGAATACTAATAAACATGTGGCTTATGTTATACCAAGAAATAAACACAAAAGTTTGTAGGTCTTTTCAAGCCATACATAGAGTTAGGATTTTAACGTTCTATTCATTCTACAGTTATCCAACTATCGTAAAAATGTCTAGAGTTGGAAAATAACTGAAAATGAATAAAGCTGTTCTTGCTATAATGGTTTAAAAATGCAATGTCATTATTTCCAGATTTTTTTTTTACAAAGGAGAATACTGACTGTTTTTGTTATCACAAGGTTTTGATTTGCAGTGTTGTAAGGGAAATTTTTTGACCAGAAAATAAACAACGCAAAAGTTGAAAATTACTGCTTTCTCAAAGTTCTAAGATTATTGATATAGTAGGAAAAATAGACTGTGATCACCATGTTTAACCTCCATTTTCTTCATGAGGTTTATGAACTCTATTATAAATTGTTTTCAAAAGGAGGTGAGGTGTTTTCATTCAAGTAGAAATAGGCAGTAAAATGGTGAGTTGCCATGACAACAAATATACTTTATTTCATTTTATGCAACAACAACAAAAAATGGCACTGGAACATAGCTGTAACCAGCACAATTCTTTTGATAAATATATGTAATTGTTGTCAGATCTCAATGGAATATTTGCTCTAGACCAATATTAGAGTAACATAGTAAAATAACTGGAGTCCACCTCAGAATTGAGACCCTCATCATTATATGGTTTAAGCCTAATGAATCAGAACATGGTACCCTTTGTATCCCTGGCTCATCATAGACATGAAACCATGAATGGACTCATTTTTTATGGTTCAGACAGCAAAATGGAAAGCATCTCAGATATGTTTCTATTAGCATAGTTATACCACAGAATTTCACTGTAGTGTAGCATTTATATGTGTCTCTATCTGTTAGAAAGTGTAAAATGTTGTTTGAAATTGTTAGAAATTGAAATGTGTTGTTATATAAAGTTAAGTGACATGAAATGGCAAGATACTGTACAGATATAGATATATTTTTCTGTTTTTGCTCATTAACATGTGTGAAAGGGAAGAAAATAGGGCAGTGCACAATCATAAAATTAAACTTCATTGAAATTGTCCAATGTTTTCACATTCTATTTAATTATGCTGTTCTAGTATTCAAAATGATAAAAACAAAATTAATAAAATCAATATGAATTTAATGTTATATTCATGTTAATTTCACAGAGAAATAAACATGAACTTGACATTATAGCTCAATTCAAATTTTTATGTGTATAATACAATATTAAGTTTTTCAATTCTTATTCTTGGAACCAAAATGTCATGTTGATACAGATCTGTGCCGTATTTAAAAATACTATGGAGATCATGTGATGTAAACAAATTAAAAGTATAAAAAAAAATATGTACCTAGAAATTAAATTTTGTTTGTACGACTGATCAAAAATTGATAAGAATTTGTCAACAAAAACTTCATAATATTTACAGAGTAATGCCATATTTTAATGAGTTCATGTATTTGTTAAACTTTGTTTAATTTCATAAAAACAGAAATGATTATAATATAGGGCCACTGTTAATGTTATTATATATCTCAGGGCTGTGGCTAGTGACCTCTGTGAAATTTCTTGTAGTAAATCTGCTTGTCTTCTGTCAACATAATAATAGACTGTTTGTACTTAGTTTTGATAAACTAGTGTTGTTAATTTTCTGTTGTTAATCAAACCCACGATCTACCACACTCGAGGCGAGCATGCTAACCATTACACCACTGATGATCTACCACACTCGAGGCGAGCATGCTAACCATTACACCACTGATGCGATTGAGAACAATTTGAAAGTGGCCATATAGTACCTTGGTCCTTTTTGGATATCTGCCAATAAAGGTTTATAGAAGTTAAACAGATTTGATGATAAAATGTATTGTTATATTGTTGCTTCTTTGTTGTGTAGTACAACACTGACATATACAGTGAAACCTGTCCTTAAAGGTCACCTCTATATAACAAACCACTGTCTATATAGGGCAGTCTCATTTTTCTCATTACTGAATGGTGCATATGATTTTAACCTTGTAAATAAAGGAAACTGCTTATAAAGGGTACATTTTTAGGTTCCTTTGAGTGGCCTTGATATACAGGTTTGACATGTATAGTCATATAATGGTAGATCTGATGTTAACTTTATTGCCTTAGTTTTAAAAAAATAATCTTGGGGGAGGGGCAGGGGGTAAATTTAGGTATTGATTGGTTAAAATTTAGAAATTATGGATTCATTTCGTTTTAGTATGAACATGTTTTTTGTCTAGTTGTTCAGGCAGTCACTTTATTTTATAATAGCTTCCTATCTTTTCACCAGGAAGGTACATGAATACGTTTTTAACCAGCTCACACAAGATGTGCTCAAGTTTTTTCCTTAAATGAGAATGTTTTATTGGTTATTTAATGATACTGGTATTTACTGACATTCTCAGCTTCATAAGACATTACTATGCATGTATATAATTTGGGTTTCTCTTTTATAGTGTAGCTGAATGCTAAATTCAGGGCTAAAAACAAAATTTAAGTGTTAGATAGAAATCCATGAAGTGATGTCAGCAAATTTTAATTGAAAAATATCAACAACTTAGACAGATATATATTTTGCAAACTATGTTAGAGTTAAATTTTTATCTGAAGTGTTGATTGATAGAAATAAAAATAAATAAACGATATATACATGTAACATAATGTCCATTTCTATTTTTAAAGTTTCTTGTCCAAATGATAGCTTTGAGATCGATATTTTTGTTGTGTAGTACATAATTTGTGCAGCATTTATCTCATTATTATGTCACAAAGCATTTGTATGTCGCAGTCTCATACCAAAATATTATATAAACTATTATTGCATTGCAACAACATAATATATATCATGGGGAACAAAAAACATTTTAGTTTCATCATTACGCATTGATTTAAATGGTAATGTTGGTATGTTATGACTTTAGCTTTGTTTCAGCTTTATTCTTTCTGATTATTAAGTATTGCATACAAAAAATGGAGTTTGTTTTTTTAGAAATCTCATGAAAATGATGTTACCTCAGTTTAAAGTTAACTTTTATTTGCATCTCAACATCTGTGAATTCCCACTGCCAACCTATTTTTTTCATTTGATTGATAATGCAATAATACAAGTTTTAGATAAGGGGGAATAATTTATAAACTTCTAAAAGGGTTCATGAAAGGTCCACAAATAGAAACATCATTTAAAAAGAGAAGAGCTCAAGAGCTTAAAGGGACATAATATATATAATGTTATACATTGTACATTGATGTATGGTTGTGTACATAGAAACAATGTTTTTAACCTAAAAAGTTTAGCCATCTGTTGATCAATAGAGATATATTTTGGTGAAATTGAATGGTGTATTTTTAAGAATGAGTTTTTACATGTACTTGTATGGATGTTTGTTATAATTTCCACATAAATACTGTCTTAAATGATCAAACATTTCATTTTATTTTTGTCATCTTTCAAATCAGATAATGACCCAATGTACAACTGTGAAGTATTGTACTATCTATATAAGTTTGAAATTGCTTTTGATGAAATAGAGAAAGTAAATATTGTTACTGGTAATACAGCAATTTTTAGACATATGATGGCAAGAGCAAGTCACATTGTTTGATGCGTACAAGTATTTGAATGTCTACTCCTACCAGACAGAGTTTTTGTTGTCTGTTCTTAGCAGGATGGAAGGTAGTCACTTATGTTAGATGATTTTATCTCTTTGTCTTCTCAATTTACTTCGCATTTATTACATCATTATTAGATATAAGAGAAAAAGGTGGCTAAAAAAATAGAATTTTCATGCTAAGGGCCGATAATTATAAAGAGAAAGGGGTTACAACTCTGACTTTTGTTGTGTCATTATGCTTGTACATATCACCATTCTGTATTTGTTGACTATTATGAAAATACAAGGATCATCAACCTGCCACTATTAGTAACTGACAAACTTGTATCCAGTATACCTGACCACATATCACAGTGACAAAATATAAACAGATTGTACATCTATATGTATATGATATAAAATCAACTACCATACAATCATGATACAGTGACACAGCATAAATTAAAACCAATAATAGTTGAATAAGAATGAATTAATGTGCAAGAGTTTGAAGATACCAAAGGGGCAAACAGAATCCGTATATCAAAGAAGAACAGACAACACAATGGCCAAAAGAAGAAGTACAAAAGGACAAACAACAATTGACAAAACATACATATAAAACTAAAGATCGAGTAACATGAACCCCACTAAAAACCGGGGGTGAACTCAGGTGCTCGGGAAGGGTAAGCAGTTCCTGTTCCACTAATGGCACCTGTCGTGTTAATCTAGTTATCCTGGTAATAAATCGTGAATGAGGAAAGGGCCGGGAAGTGTTTGCGACAAGTGGCACATATCCGTGATCATTTGTGACACAGCTATTCCAGAACGGTCAACCAAGTCATGGTGGTGACCATAACATTTTCGAAGTGATGACTTCAACTTTACCAAAACGAACCCTTAGCTCTGGAATATCGTATCATCTGAGAGATATGTACTCCATTTGCAGGTGCTGCTGGAATGTTGATACATATAGATGGAAAGTTCACAATGAAAAAATTGAAATATCTTTTATCATAAAGTTTCATTCTTAACCGACCCTTGCTGTCGATTTCAAGTTGTAGGTCAAGGTATGAAGCTGACCTATCTGTACCTGTGGTATCCTTCATTTCAAGCTCAATGGGATAGATGCGATCAACAAAATCACCAAACCTAGAATGATTTAGTGAAAGGACATCATTTATATAGCGGAAAGTGAAATTAAAGGATCGGGCTAGCATCTTTTCGTTTTTCTTGAGAAGCCCTTGTATGAAGTCTGCCTCACGAATAAAGGAACAAGTCGGCGAGAAGAGGAGCACAGTTTGTACCCATGGGTATGCCGACTATCTGTTGAAAAACACGTCCACCAAACATAACAAACATGTTGTCAATCAAAAACTTGAGCATGTTGAAGATATCAGTTTCAGAGAACTTTTTAGCTCACCTAGCCAAAGGCCATGTGAGCTTTTGCCATCAGGTTTCATCCGTCGTCCGTCGTATGTCGTGGTCTGTCGTAAACTTTTCACATTTTAATCTTCTCAGAAACCACTGAGCCAATTTAGACCAAACTTTGGTGGAATGGTCCTTGGATGGCCCCCTTCCAAAATTGTGTCCGGTGATCCCGACTTCCAACCAACATGGCTGCCATGCTAAAAATAGAAAAAGGGGGAGAGTGAAATTTTATTTGTCCATTGTTGCTTTAGTATAAGTCAAAATGAGCTCAAATTTTAACTGCAGCTACATGGCAAGGAATAGTTTAACATATATTCCGGGTTTTTCTGTGAAATTTTTCTTTCAGCTGATTTATACCAATTATGCAAATTAGGCATATTTTGATAAAAGATCACATTTAAATCTTCTCTGAAACCACTGAACCAAATTAAACCAAACTTGGCAGGGATGGTCCCTTGGTGGGTTCCTTTCAAAATTGTGTCCGACAGTACCAGCCTCCATTCAAGATGACTGCTATTACTAAAAATAGAAATTTCTTCAATTGTCCATTGCTGCTTTAGTATAAGTCAAAATGAGCTCAAATTTTAACTATAGCTACATGGCAATGAGTAGTTTATCATATATTCCGGGTTTTTCTGTGAAATGTTTCTTTCAGCCGATTTATACCGATTATGCAAATTAGGCATATTTTGATAAAAGATCACATTTAAATCTAAAATTAAACCAATCTAAAATTAAACCAAACCTGGCCGGGATGGTCCCTGGGTGGGTTCCTTTCAAAATTGTGTCCGACAGCCCCACCCTCCATTTAAGATGGTTGCTGTTGCTAAAAATAGAAATTTCTTTGATTGTCCATTGCTGCTTTAGTATTAATCAAAATGAGCTCAAATTTTAACTGCAGCTACATGGCAAGGAGTAGTTTAACATATATTCCGTTTTTAGCTCACCTGGCCTTTAGACCATGTGAGCTATTGCCATCACTTTTCGTCCATCGTCCGTCCGTCCACATTTCACATTTTCTCCTCAGAAACCACTGGGCCAATTGTAACCAAACTTTGGTGGAATGGTCCTTGGGTGACCCCCTTCCAAAATTGTGTCCGGTGATCCCGACTTCCAACCAAGATGGCCGCCAAGCATAAAATAGAAAAAAGGGGGGATGAAATTTAAAAAAAAATCTTCTCCTCTGAAACTACTGGGCCAATCTCAACCAAACTTTGCTGAAATGATCCTTGGGTGGTCCCCTTCCAAAATTGTGTCCAGCATTTCAGACCTCCGACCGAGATGGCCGCCATAGCCGAACTTAATTTAACATAGGACCCTATGGGAAATGCCCATAAAAATCTTCTTGTCTGAAACCATTTGCTCAATAAGAACTAAATTTTGATGAAATAGTCATTGGATGGTTCTCTTCCAAAAATGTGTCCGGCGGTGCGGCCCTTCGACCAAGATGGCCACCACAGCCGAACTTATCTTAACATAGAACCCTATGGGAAATTCACATAAAAATCTTCTATTCAGAAACCACTGAGCCAATTGCAACCAAACTTTGGTGGAATGGTTCTTCGATGGCCCCCTTCCTAAATTATGTCCGATGATCCCGACTTCCAACCAAGATGGCCACCAAGCTAAAAATAGAAAAAAAGGGGGATGAAATTTAAAAAAAATCTTCTCTGAAACTACTGAGCCAATCTCAACCAAACTTTGCTGAAATGATCCTTGGGTGGTCCCCTTTCCAAATTAGGTCCGGCATTTCAGACCTCCGACCAAGATGGCCACCACAGCCCAACTTAATTTAACATAGGACCGTATGGGAAATTCCCATAAAAATCTTCTTGTCTGAAACTATTTGCTCAATAAGAACTAAATTTTGATGAAATAGTCACTGGATGGTCCTCTTCCAAAATTGTGTCTGGTGGTCCAGCCCTCTGACCAAGATCGCTGCACAGATTAACTTAGTTTAACATAGGACCCTATGGGAAATTCACTTAAAAATCTTCTTGCCTGGGACCAGTAGCTCAATTAGAACTAAACTTTGATGGAATAGTCGTTGGATGGTCCTTTTTGCAAAATTGTGTCCGGCAGTCGCGCTCTCCCACCAAGATGGCCGCCACAGTGCAGTTGCGTTGTTATCGAAAGCAGCTTTGATCCAGGTGAGCGATTACAGGCTCCTGGGAGCCTCTGGTTGGTAGAATCAGAGTGGTGTTTTACAAAATAAGATCTGTCTCTTCCTAGCACAAGGTATTTGTATCTACATTGACCATATACAGTTGGACCAATTCCCTTAATTTGTCCTTCAGCAGAGTGAGGAATAGTAGTGTAAAGGGTAGAGAAGTCAAATGTTTTAATGCTATTGCAGGAGGAGAGGGAACTATATTGTATGTACTCTAACAGGTCTTTCGAGTTCTTCAGTTCCACATCTGATTCACACCACCTTTCGAGTAGCTAGTGTCGCAGTAGCTCTGAAGCCCAGTTTTGACTGCCGATAGAATACATGTTAATAATTTGGAAAGAGGTTTCGTGGAGCATTTGGCAGAACCAGCAACATAGCACTGTTTGAAAGGACACTTGTGTAATTGAGGAATCCAGTAGAGTGATGGTAAATCCAGTTCTTCATCTTTGGTTGAAATTCCAAAGAAACATAAAACATACCTATGATTGTCCAGGATTTCCTCTTTCGTACGTGTCGTCGGGCTATATGTAGAGTTGCCAAGTGAATTGTCAATACCTAATTCCTTTATCAAGCAGTCTAGATCTATGTAGTGTGATTTACACACAAAACAATGTCGGCGGAGACAATAACATATTTGTCACGAAGGAGAGACAGGTGTGTAGCAACATTTGGGTCTTTAAAGATTGATGCAGAGCGAGTGCTCATAGACCCACTGAGTTTTTAAATTCTAATCTGTATTAGCGACCTCACACTCTTCACCCATTCGACAGAGTATCTAAGTCCTCCTTTTCACGTTTTGCCCATTGTCTGGCATAATCCTCGACGGAATCCATAAGTATTTTAAAGTTGTGTTTCCAGTTTATGGATTTAGGCTCACGATATTTAGGCCCTAATACAAAACACAAAGTGATACAAAACAAAGAACATGGATTCAATATACACAACCATCAAATACGGAGAAACTAAAGAATAAAAGCTTTGAATATACAAACTCTTAGCCATGAGGACAACACTGTCTTGAACATACAAACATTCGTTTATGTTATCGTTCATTTTTGTGAGTGTGTTGTCTCTTCTTGAATGGAAGCGAAGCTGTCTCTATCAAGAGAGGAGGGTTGGGATCCCATTAATAGGTTAGAACCCACCACATTTTTGTGCTTGTTTAAAGACAGGACCCATATTTGCACAGCATATGTCGTGTCTCTTCGTGTTCTATGGTTTGAAGTGAGAGGTAGCAATTCGTTTTGTCGACGTCGGTGGAATTGTTGACCATCGCTGTTTAAACGTTCTTTACATAAAATGTTGCACTGTGTCTGGCTTGTCTAACGACATTACAACATTTTTAACTCGTTGCTACCAGCATCATTGCATACCAAAGTTTCTTCAGTATCAGCTGAGTGGTCAATCCCCAAATACATGTACAATATACATTATGAAGAGAGAACGAACAATCACATCTAATCTCAAATCATTGAGCATAAAAAGACTATTAACACATCACTTAGAAATCCAGGTTCTGGTTTGTGACAGGTATAGCAATCTGATTGAGTTAAACCGGTCAATGCGATACCAATACTAACCTCTTGTGACAGGTATAGCAATCTGATTTAGTTAAACCGGTCAATGCGATCCCAATACTCACCTCTTGTGACAGGTATAGCAATCTAATTAAGTTAAACCGGTCAATGCGATCCCAATACTCACCTCTTGTGACGGGTATAGCAATCTGATTGAGTTAAACCTGTCAATGCGATCCAAATACTCACCTCTTGTGAGAGGTATATCAATCTGATTGAGATAAACCTGTCAATGCGATCCCAATACTCACCTCTTGTGACAGGCATAGCAATCTGATTGAGTTAAACCTGTCAATGCGATCCCAATACTCCTCTCTTGTGACAGGTATAACAATCTGATTGAGTTAAACCGTTCAATGCGATCCCAATACTCACCTATTGGGACAGGTATAGCAATATGATTGAGTTAAACCGGTCAATGCGATCCCAATACTCACCGCTTGGGACAGGTATAGCAATCTGATTGATCTAAACCGGTCAATGTGATCCCAATACTCACCGCTTGGGACAGGTATAGCAATCTGATTGAGTTAAACCTGTCAATGCGATCCAAATACTCACCTCTTGTGACAGGTATAGCAATCTGATTGAGATAAACCTGTCAATGCGATCCCAATACTCACCTCTTGTGACAGGCATAGCAATCTGATTGAGTTAAACCTGTCAATGCGATCCCAATACTCCTCTCTTGTGACAGGTGTAACAATCTGATTGAGTTAAACCGTTCAATGCGATCCCAATACTCACCTCTTGGGACAGGTATAGCAATCTGATTGAGCTAAACCTGTCAATGTGATCCCAATACTCACCTCTTGGGACAGGTATAGCAATATGATTGAGCTAAACCGGTCAATGTGATCCCAATACTCACCTCTTGGGACAGGTATTGCAATCTGATTGAGCTAAACCGGTCAATGCGATCCCAATACTCACCTCTTGTGACAGGTATAGCAATCTGATTGAGTTAAACCGGTCAATGCGATCCCAATACTCACCTCTTGATATTGGATCTCCAATAAAGACAATAAAACCCCTGCACAGATTTGCTTCCACACAGAAAGATCACATACTATCACACAAATGAAGGACAGCATAAACATACATTGCATAAGAAGTCATACCACCAATGTAACAATGAATATCAAAGATGCCAACATGAGATAGTACACAGTCACAATCCGGAGAGAGAAATGACATATGTTGTAAATATATAAGTGAAATAAAATATTGATGTTTAATAGGAAGGTCACTAACATAAAAACCCTTTAGCGATACCAGATCCGTCTAAATGGTAATCCTATACATATCAGTGATCCAATACTTTGCATATTTGCAAAGGATATAAGCCTTAAAATGTTCTAATAATGCGGTCCCAACTACTGTGCTTGAGTTTGAAATATTTTAATAATAGTGTAGATCATAAGTAATGTGCTTTTTGTTCCTGAAGGTGAATGTCGACAGTAATCTGCATGTCCTAAATGTCAATGTTGACAGTAATCTGCATGTCTTGAAGGTCAATGTCGACAGTAATCTGCATGTCCTGAATGTCAATGTCGACGGTAATCTGCATGTCCTGAAGGTCAATGTCGACAGTAATCTGCATGTCCTGAAGGTCAATATTGACAGTAATCTGCATGTCTTGAAGGTCAATGTCAACAGTAATCTGCATATCCTGAAGGTCAATGTCGACAGTAATCTGCATGTCATGAAGAACTGTATTACGCGCATACACGGATAAAACAGAGTCTGATTAGAAGTCATGTATCCAGAACTCCTGATCCGCCAATGAACATACCACTGACAAAATCTCAACAGCCCATTCTGAGATTTATTTATTGCAAAAATCACAACGTAAAGCTCTCTGATTTGTTGATTGCTTAAATAAGTATTCATATACGGAAGTTCATCTGGATATGACTTAAAATCGGGTTTTATCAGATGTTAGGGGTACGTAAGCAACAGCTGATTTAATCAGATTGTGTAACTTGTTCGTTGATGAGTATCAATAATAATTTAGTACACAAGCCCATTTCTGCATTTAATCCCTTCTATTCCTGCTAGTTACATCTTGCACAAGTAATACAACCAAAGTGTACACATATATTATTGTTTTTGTTATGTCTATAATGACCACAGTATTTTTCAGATTACTTTATTCATAATGCTTTGTTTTGATAATTTGTTTGTTAAGGTCTCATGGCACTCCCACGGGTATGAACCAGGCTATGAAGGAAATAAAGTACTGCTCATCTGCAGGATATGATCTGTCCCACACTGTTTTAAGATGATGAGCAGGATAGGGACAGTCCAACACACGTTTTGAGATAAGATGAACAGGAAAGAAACTGTCTCATACTAGTATTAAGGTTTGACCAGCAGGATAGGGATTGTTACACACTAGTATTAAGGTTTGACCAGCAGGACAGGGATTGTCACACACTAGTATTAAGGTTTGACCAGCAGGATAGGGATTGTCACACACTAGTATTAAGGTTTGATCAGCAGGATAGGGATTGTCACACACTAGTATTAAGGTTTGACCAGCAGGATAGGGATTGTCACACACTAGTATTAAGGTTTGACCAGCAGGATAGAGATTGTCACACACTAGTATTAAGGTTTGACCAGCAGGATAGGGATTGTCACACACTAGTATTAAGGTTTGACCAGCAGGATAGGGATTGTCACACACTAGTATTAAGGTTTGACCAGCAGGATAGGGATTGTCACACACTGGTATTTAGGTTTGACCTGCAGGATAGGGATTGTCACACACTGGTATTTAGGTTTGACCAGCAGGATTAGGGATTGTCACACACTGGTATTTAGGTTTGACCAGCAGGATTAGGGACTGTTCCACACTGGTATTTAGGTTTGACCTGCAGGATATGGACTGTTCCACACTGGTATGTAGATTTGAGGAGCAGGATAGGGACTGTTCCACACTGGTATGTAGATTTGAGGAGCAGGATATGGACTGTTCCACACTGGTATTTAGGTTTGACCAGCAGGATTAGGGACTGTTCCACACTGGTATTTAGCTTTGACCAGCAGGATTAGGGATTGTCACACACTGGTATTTAAGTTTGACCAGCAGGATAGGGATTGTCACACACTGGTATTTAGGTTTGACCAGCAGGATAGGGACTATTTCACACTGGTATTTAGGTTTGACCAGCAGGATATGGACTGTTCCACACTGGTATTTAGGTTTGACCTGCAGGATAGGGATTGTCACACACTGGTATTTAGGTTTGACCAGCAGGATTAGGGACTGTTCCACACTGGTATTTAGCTTTGACCAGCAGGATTAGGGATTGTCACACACTGGTATTTAGGTTTGACCAGCAGGATAGGGACTATTTCACACTGGTATGTAGATTTGAGGAGCAGGATAGGGACTGTTCCACACTGGTATTTAAGTTTGACCAGCAGGATATGGACTGTTCCACACTGGTATTTAGGTTTGACCAGCAGGATAGGGACTGTTCCACACTGGTATTTAGGTTTGACCAGCAGGAAAGGGACTGTTCCACATTGGTATGTAGGTTTGACCAGCAGGATAGGGACTGTTCCACACTGGTTTTTAGGTTTGACCAGCAGGAAAGGGACTGTTCCACACTGGTATTTAGGTTTGACCAGCAATTTCAAACTTATATAGATAGTACAAGACTTCACAGTTGTACATTGGGTCATTATCTGATTTGAAAGATGACAAAAATAAAATGAATGTTTGATCATTAAAGACAGTATTTATAGTATACAGTACATGTAAAAACTCATTCATAAAAATACACCATTCAATTTCGCCAAAATATCTCTATTGATCAACAGATGGCTAAACTTTTTAGGTTAAAAACATTGTTTCTATGTACACAACCATACATCAATGTACAATTTATGACATTATATATATTATGTCCCTTTAATGAACTCTTTTTTTTTAAATGATGTTTCTATTTGTGGACCTTTCATGAACCCTATCAGAAGTTTATAAATTATTCCCCCTTACTTATCTAAAGCTTTTATTATTGCATTATCAAGCTAGAGGCTCAGTGGGCTGAGCCTGTGTCGCTCATCTTTCATTCTGCATTCAAATATTAGACCTAAAAAAAGCGTCCGGTCCTGACAAAATTAGCCATAAAATGCTCAAAATAGCCCCAGAAAAAATTGCCGAACCACTTCAAATTATCTTTAATAAATCTTTACGACAAGGCAAGTATCCTTCAAGCTGGAAAATTGTACACGTGATAGCTATTTTTAAAAAAGATGATGCCTCTTTGCCTTCAAATTACCGTCCGATATCTTTAATAAGTTGTGTTGGTAATATTATGGAGAGAGTAGTCTATACAAATGTTTATAATTATCTTGTTAGAAACAAACTTATATATGAGTATCAGTCTGGCTTTCTTCCGAAACATTCTACTATCCACCAGTTGTTAGAACTATACAACTCTATACTCAATTCACTAGAAAAAAAAAAGAATTTAGCTGTTTTTATTGTGACTTTTCCAAAGCTTTCGATAAAGTTTGGCACAGGGGTTTAATACATAAAATGAATTCTTATGGTATAAAAGATCCTTTAATCAAATGATTTGAAAATTACTTGTATCAAAGAAAGCAAAAAGTGATTAACAGGACAACATCATCAACTGTTTGTGAAGTCTCTGCTGGAGTCTCCCAAGGTTCAGTTTTAGGAGCTTTGCTATTTTTAATTTACATAAATGATATTAGAGGGAAGCTCCTCTCTCTCAGTAGATTCTTTGCAGATGATACCTCTTTAGGTTATTCAATTCAAAATGTTGTTGAAATTGAAAATGTTATAAATCATGACTTGTGTGAACTAAATACCTGGTCCACAAAATGGTTAATGTCTTTTAATCCAGACAAAACTGAGATTATGTTATTTTCCAATACAAAAGTTAGTAATAATTTTAATTTCTCATTTAATGGAAACAATATCCCTATAACAATGAGCCATAAACACTTGGGTGTAACCTTGTCAAGCGATGCTAAATGGAATATTAACCACATTGAAAATATAATCTTAAACGTATCAAGACATTTCGGTATACTGCACAAATCAAAATATAGGTTAAGTAGACAAAATCTAGAAAAACTGTACATATGTAGTATATATCCGCCCAATTTTTGAATATGCCTGTGAAATATGGGATAATTGTGGAGTGTGTTATTCAACCAAACTTGAAAAATTGCAACTAGATGCTAGAGGATTGTAACTGGATTACCAATTTTCACAAAAACAGATAAATTGTACTCAGAAACAGGATGGACTACTCTCTCTAGTAGAAGGCATAATAGGAAACTCCAGTTATTTTATAATATAAAGAATGGATATGCACCAAATTATCTTAGAGACCTTATTCCTCCTACTGTACAAAGCACAGCTATTTACCCCTTAAGAAACGGTTCGGATTTAATAATACCTTTTTGTAGACTCTCGATTACAACTGAATCTTTTATTGCATCTACTGTTAAACTCTGGAATCGGCTAGATCAATTTGATCGTAATCTTGACACATTAATTAAATTAAAAAAAGCCATTCGAAAGGAACAGTCAGATAACACAAAACGTATCCCGAAACATTTGTATTATGGTCCCAGAAAACTTAATATTATTCTTACTCAACTTCGTAACTCGTATTCCTTTCTAAATCACGATCTATCAAAGGTTAATATAGTAAATGATGCGGCTTGTTCCTGTGGAGCTCCACGGGAAGATGCATTCCATTATTTTTTTACTTTTCCTAACTATACTGAAATAAGACTTATTATGATGAACAATTTAAATTGGGTACAGACAAGCGATCTGAATATACTAACATGTGGGTCCGATGATTTAACATACGAAGAAAATATTAATATCTTCAAACACATCTTCAATTTTATTAAATCTTCAAATAGATTCCTTGTAGTATAGTTACTCGATAATTGTCTACTCCCCATCCTCGCATCCATCCAACACAACTTTTTTTTTTTTTTTTTAATTTGTTAATTATTTACAATATATTTCTATTATATGCATGCTCAGAATGATCATTATACTATGTGAATTTATTGTATTAATGGGAGAAGACTTCATAAGTTAGTAAAACTTGTGTCCTATCCCTTTTGTTAATATAACAAATAAAATCATCATAAACTAAACTAATCCATAGTTTAATCATCTGAATTCAGGTTAAGAAAATTAAGTAAGTTTTCATCGGGAATTAAATAATCAGATAACGTCCCACTTTTTGCATTGAAATCACCTAAAAGTAAACAGTTTGAAACATTTTTATTTTTCAGATATTAATTCCCTCTCTAAATCATCAACGGCCTCGTTCGAGGCATACTTTGAGTTTTCGAGTGGTATGTACACACAACCCAGTAAACAATTTTTGTTTTTACCCATTATATCTTTAGATATTTTCACCCACTGAACAAATTCTCTGTCAGTATCATAAAAATGTACAAAGTTTTCAAAAATATCCCGATAAATAATTACAATACCCCCAGATTTTCTCTTACTTTTTTGTCTAATTTTTGAAAAGTACCTATAGTTTTCAGGTAATGTCAATATATCAGTTTCATCGAGTTTAGTTTCAACAAAAACACAAATATATTTTTTTATCATATCTACAAAGTCTGGACAAATTAATTTTTGTTTTATTCCACATACATTCAAGAAACAAAACTTTATTTCAAAATAGTAAACAGTTCGACCAAATTTGTCTGGTCCTCTTGCACCACACCCCTAGCGGACTGGCATTGGTTATTGGTTAATGACGGGTTCTGGTTGAGGAGCACACTGTAATGGTCTTTGTGGACCCGGTATCGCTGGTCCTGGTGGTGGAGGCACGGAAACGAGTGTCCGATTATTTGGATATGCCTGCTGTTGTGCTTCCCTGCGGTTATCTTAAGCTGGTACCTGCGGTTGAACTTCATAGAATCCCGGATAAAACCGTCTATGATCAACGTAAAGTTTATCGTCCCGTAAGTATGCGACATGCCCTTTGTTTCGAGCATCTTTCACACGTAAGTATGCGACATGCCCTTTGTTTCGAGCATCTTTCACACGTAAGTATGCGACATGCCCTTTGTTTCGAGCATCTTTCACACGTAAGTATGCGACATGCCCTTTGTTTCGAGCATCTTTCACACGTAAGTATGCGACATGCCCTTTGTTTCGAGCATCTTTCACACGTAAGTATGCGACATGCCCTTTGTTTCGAGCATCTTTCATTATGGGTACCAACTGACGTCGCCTTTCAATTATTTCTTATTTCTTAAAATCTGGTTTTGAGCGGATTTGTAATGTTATGCAGTTGATTTTAGTTAAATTAAGTGACATATTAAAGGCATATTGTATCCGATTTTGTTGAAAAATTTTAACTGTCCATAAATGATTTGTTTAAGCTATCTGCATTAAACAGCTATGCTGCAAAATATACGATTGGTGTTCTTTTTTTTTGACAAAAAAAGACCCAAAACTATCGTTATCGGAATTATTGTCCAGGATAACAAAAAATTCAAAGTGAAAGTAACAGCGCCACCTATAAAAACGGAAGTTTGGAATTCTCTGGGTTTCAGCTTTGAGGTAAGGAAAATACTGTTAAGATTCAAACACTTCAAATTGTCACGCTCGTTTTAATGTTGTTTGAATCTTAACGTTTCGTAGCGTTTTGCCAATAATTTGGTGTTTAATCTTCATTTTATGAAGGTCAGTACGGAAAACAACAATAATTTTGGGTATGAAAAAATACAAATGTGGTAGACAATATACCTTTAAGTGAAAATATTTAATCCAAAAATTCCACGATATTTGCCTTTCATATTACTTTAAGATTTCAACTATTTAATTTGAATGTTTAAATCATGAACTTGTAATATTTCAATAAAGAATTATCAATTTGGAATGAAATATGTTTTGAACCACTGAAAAATGTAAGAAATATTTATTCAGTATAAAAAATTGTTCCCCCTAATTATGAATAAAGATTAATATTTGAAAGTGATCAAATTATATCACAGCCATTAATTAAAACAGGCTTGGGCTTATCATTATTTAGCTTGTACATTGTTTAATAATGACTGCAATGTGCACAAGAGACGACGTACCAACAAAGCTGGGCAATGTAGATTCAGATTCTTTATTTCTCTTAAACCATAATACATACAGGTATAGAGATATGAAAATATGTACACAGTTTACAATATATACAGACAGGTCATAACAAGAGGTTAACTGGGAGTCGACACACCTTTGTTAATAATTCTGACAAAACGACATCATTTTTGGAGTTCTGTTTTTGAAGTTGATGTCATTCGTTAATAGTTTGAACTTAATTATGCTTGGATTTATACGAATATTCTTCTTTATATAATTTTTTCTTTGATTGCCGAAATACTGACATTTAAATAGATAATGAAATTCATCTCCAATTTCTCCATTATTACACAAGGGACATACCGGTATTCTATCTTCTCTGGCTATGTTTTTCCATCTACCATTTTCAATTGGTAACTTATAGTTTGTTGTTCTAAATTTACTTGATGTCAAAATATCCTTATCATTTAAAATATTTATGTAGTTTTCGAAAACAAATTATCTTTACATATTTTGTAATTCAATGCCTTCGGAGAATCGTTTACTGAAGAAAGCCACATTTGGAGATACCGGTATTGATCAGTGAGATTTTGTTTAATCGAGTGTTTGAACCACAATTCATTAATAAAAGTTTGTGACTCCCAAATATAATTAAAACCACAATTACGCAATATATGTTTTACATATTTCAACCACATAAAGTTTCTATCTCTCACTCGCAACATATTATACATACATTTATAAATGATAGCAGATAGTTTTGTTTGCTTTTCACTGAATAATTTAGGCCAGAAAGATATTGTTCTAACTTTTATATCAATGTCTAGGGGATATCTACCTAGTTCCCCATAAACCATGTAACTTGGTGTGGAAGTCTTAAAATTAAGTAATAGTTTACAAAATCGCAAGTGCACCCTCGCAAGTGTACACAACCACCATCTGGAAGGCTGGCACATCCAACCATCTACAAGTTAATTGACAAATTCAAGAAGGCACAGACAGTCAACGAAGTAAAGATAGAGCAGTACTCAAATGATGGACACAAACGCAAAAGAGCAAAGAAATACTATGAAATCGACACAAGACTAGCTACACTGAAGACAGAATTGACTACTGGTACTAAGACATTCATTGAGTATGGTAATGCAGCCTCGTACTTGTTAAAACTTGTGTGAAAAATAAAATTTATATGTCTTGGTTATAATGCTAACTTATATTGTGTGAAAACTCAAATTCATATGTCTTGGTTATAGTGCTAACTTATATTGTGTGAAAACTCAAATTCATATATCTTGGTTATAGTGCTAACTTATATTGTGTGAAAACTAAAATTCATATATCTTGGTTATAGTGCTAACTTATATTGTGTGAAAACTAAAATTCATATACCTTGGTTATAGTGCTAACTTATATTGTGTGAAAACTAAAATTCATATACCTTGGTTATAGTGCTAACTTATATTGTGTGAAAAACAAAATTCATACACTAGTATATTGCTTATAGTGCTAACTTATATTGTGGTTAAGATATGACTTTGATAAATTCCTTTCTTACTCTAGCTAAAATATAATGTGCTTCATTTGTTGCAAAAAACCCATCTATATATCTTTATTCTCATCACCATATATGTTGTAGTTCTTTGTCATATCATTATTTAATGAAATTGATACCATTTTTTCTTTTTATTTTATCTATTTGCCTTAAACCATATTTACACCTTAAAACAACTAAATTGCAAAACAAACAAATGATACCTATTTAATTAGTGTTTACACAACTTCCCATTTTGCCTTAGTAAGGTATATCTGATAATAAAAACTCCACTAAGGCGAAATGGGAATATTTTTCAATATGTAAATACTCAAATAAGGCGAAATGGGAACAAACCGATAGAAGATACCACCGGTAGTGGGTCAGACTCACTTCAAAGCACAAACAGTTTCACTAGCTTTATTAACGTCATCAACCTCATTGCTCTCGGGAAGTAAAAACTTGTTTTTAATCCAAAGGATTCAAGTTACCTGTACTTGCTTCCATCAATACTGGTAACTAAAAAAAATGTTATTTAGAATTATGCAATATCGTGACATTTTTATTTTTAACACACTAGTTTCTATCTTCAGAGTAAGATATCTGAACACACTAGTTGCTATCTTCAGAGTAAGATCACTGAACACACTAGTTTGTATCTTCAGAGTAAGATCACTGAACACACTAGTTTGTATCTTCAGAGTAAGATCTCTGAACACACTAGTTTGTATCTTCAGAGTAAGTTCACTGAACACACTAGTTTCTATCTTCAGAGTAAGATCTCTGAACACACAAGTTTGTATCTTCAGAGTAAGATCACTGAACACACTAGTTTGTATCTTCAGAGTAAGGTCTCTGAACACACTAGTTTGTATCTTCAGAGTAAGATCACTGAACACACTAGTTGCTATCTTCAGAGTAAGATCTCTGAACACACAAATTTGTATCTGCAGAGTAAGATCTCTGAACACACTAGTTTCTATCTTCAGAGTAAGATCTCTGAAGACACAAGTTTCTATCGTCAGAGTAAGATCTCTGAACACACTAATTTTTATCTTCAGAGTAAGATCATTGAACACACTAGATTGTATCTTCAGAGTAAGATCTCTGAATGCACTAGTTTGTATCTTCAGAGTAAGATCTATGGACATACTAATTTGTATGTTCAGAGTAAGATCTCTGAGCACACTAGTTTCTATATTCAGTGTACGATCTCTGAACACACTAGTTTGTATCTTCAGAGTAAGATCTCTGAACACACTAGTTTCTATCTTCAGAGTACGATCTCTGAACACACTAGTTTCTATCTTCAGAGAAAGATCGCTGAACATACTAGTTTCTATCTTCAGAGTAAGTTCTCTGAACACACTAGTTTGTATATTCAGTGTACGATCTCTGAACACACTAGTTTGTATCTTCAGAGTAAGATCTCTGAACATTCTAGTTTCTATCTTCAGAGTAAGATCTCTGAACACACTAGTTTGTATCTTTTTTTAATTTTTTTTATATTTGCGCGGATTGCCTGTTATATAGAATATATTTAATTTATTCATAACATTTTCTGCAATTTGCAGCATGACTGACGATGCAATATGGATTATTCACCGCTTTCGTCAGCCTTTAAAATGAAAACAAAAAATATAAGAATAATATACTAATATATGAAACATAAATATTAAAAAGATTAATTTGTAACATACATGCATAAAAAAAAAACCAATAATTTTCAAGGAAACAGATATTTCTGCAGTCTAAATGTTAAAATTCATTGGTAGTTTTTATTAATTATTTTAAGCGTTAAAACGCTCATTATGAATATAAATCAACATGACATGTTAAGGTTTAATATTGTAGAATGTGTATTTTTGTTGTTTTATGTGTTGATGAAACATATTATTTTATATGTGTGAATACAGTGATACAATAAAGATACCCAAATCCTACTCACACCCCCCCCCCCTTGTGGGCAGGGGTTACAGATTAAGTCATTTTTGGCTGGCGAAAGAGGTAAATAAAGAGGTAAAAAAGAAGTTACAGCAACATTGCTTATAAAAACCATAAAATATTATGAAAATACGAAATATACTTTAAAGAAAGGTAAAAAACAAAATCCGCACAATTGTCATGTGTTTAAGTTCTTCACGTAAGTGTAAGATTTTTTCCGCGCAATTGAAATGCACCTCAAACGGAATATCGGTGCAGAATGTGAATGTATTACCAAATCAATGGTCACATTTTTGAAATTTCCCCTTACATATAGCATGAAATTTATTAAAATATATTCCATAAAATAAATTTCTTCTCAAATTTCGGTAAAATTTTACAGTTAACAATTTTTTTCTAATAGCTTTGGTTTATTCATTTCAAAAATCACTTTACAGTTAAATATTAAAAATGTATTTCAACACATTTAAAATGTGATTATTAATGTAATCAGCTTCCGAGCTGTTGGGTATATACAATGTATGATACAATATCTTTTTACCTTCATTATAAGAGATGTTACTTGTCGCAAGTCGTAAGTCGTACCTCTTAAGCTTAGGAATAGCTTAGTGAAACGCACGTATACGTGCACGTAAGGAAATCGTAAGAGTGATCTTAGACTTACGATTTACGATCACTTTAGTGAAACGGTCGCCTGGTTTATATCTTCCCAGTAAGATCTCTGAACACACAAGTTTGTATTTTCAGAGTAAAATCTCTGAACACACTAGTTTGTATCTTCAGAGTAAGATCTATGAACACACTAGTTTGTATCTTCAGAGAAAGATCTCTGAACACACTAGTTTGTATCTTCCAAGTAAAATCTCTGAAACACTAGTTTGTATCTTCAGTGTAAGATCTCTGAACGCACTAGTTTGCATCTTTAGAGTAAGATCTCTGAAGAAGAGCTTCAAGATACCAAAGAGGCAATCAGAAACCGTATATCGAAGAAGAACAGAGAAAAAGGGGAAAAGGACAAACAACAATCGACAAAACATACATATAAAGCTAAAGATCAAGTAACACGAACCCCACTAAAAACCGGGGGTGAACTCAGGTGCTCCGGAAGGGTAAGCAGTTCCTGCTCCACTAGAGACACCCGTCGTGTTATTCTAGTTACAAACCCGGTAATAAGTTGTGAATGAGGAAAGGACCGGGAAGTGTTTACGACAAGGGGAACATATCCGTGGTCATTTATGATACTGATATTCCATAACAGTCAACCAAGTCATGCCGGCGACCGTAAAATTTTCGAAGTGATGACTTCAAGTTTATCAAAAGGAACCCTTGGTTCAGTAGCTTCCTTGTTAGCAGCAACCATCTATCAAGAAAATCCTGATAGGAACCACAAGCTCTGGAATATCGTATCATCTGAGAGATATATACTCCATATGCAGGTGCATATTAATACACTAATTTTATCTTTAGAGTACTTTAATTGTCTAAAACAACAACTGTTTGATATTTCAAGGACACAATATGCAATAAAAAGAAACATGATTTGATATGATGTTTGATGTTTAACGCCACTTTCAGCAATATTTCAGCTATATCATGGCGACCAGTTTAAGCGGTGGAAGAGGCCGGCACCGACCATGGGCAAGCAACTGGTAAATCTTTTACAATTTTAAATGAATTTTTCTTCCTGTTTACTTGTAACATTAGACCCAATCATTTCTTATTAAATTTGTAAATCCATGAAACTATCATTTAATTGTCTACAATCAACATGACATGTATTGAACTCAAATACGGGTAATTGTACATGTCCTATATAATTATCTCATCATTCTGTAACATTAAATGTTCTTTTTTAAAAGAGTTATAGCTGAAAATGTATACAATACTCAGGTGCATTTAATCATTTTAAAATTTCACTGGGATTTTTGCCAAATATTTGGTTCCCCTTCCCCTTTAAGAATCAAAAATGTACCCCCACTTTTTTCAGACATGATTTGCCTCTGGTATACATTAACTGAAACTTCATGTCTGTAGTGTCTGATAGCTGAAGAAAAACTACATTACTTTATATACAGAATAGTCAAAGGAAAACATTTTTACTGTCCATAAATAAACTCAATTCTATTCTTGATTATGTAAATTAAAGCTATATTTTGTCATTTCTATAGAGGTTGATTTTATGAATATTGATTGCACAATGTATGCAGTTTTATAAGACATTCCTTCTACTAACACATAGAAAACATAATCTTGTATGTTGTTCTGGACTAAATGACATAATCTTTTGAATTTAAGTTTACAGCAACATATTTAAAGCTAAATATTTGTACATGCATATATTCTCTACATATCTGTCCTAGATCTGTGTACTACATTTGGAATGCACCGTTCAGGGAGTTTTATTTTTAATGTCAGAGAACATAAGAAAAGTCCCCAATCTCCAATCTGAAATATTGCTGAAACTGCTACTGTAACATCTCAACTAACTTCTCATCTAATGTCAAAGACCACAATAAGAAAAACAGAATTTCCATCTGTCAGTTTCAAAATCTCGCTTAAAGATATATATGTGTTGTATCATATACTGTCACTTGCTATTGAAAGCCTTCTTTACTCCTTCAAATATGGTACCAAAATAATTTAACCAATTTGATAAACTTGTAATATATTTATGTATCCATACTTCTAAGAGTAAGAATATTAGTTGAAACATTTTCACCTTAAAAGATGTGATTATGAATACAATTCCATGGGCCAGAGTCTCATGGCAACAATGCCAAATTAACCTCTACAACTTAATGCCTAGAAAATGTTTCATTCTATGATAATTGTCCTTATATGGTACGGTTTGGTACCCTAAATGTGACAAAAGAGAAATATCAGAAAATGCAATCTTGAGATTACATTCCTCAATGTTTAATTCAACGGATTTAAATAAATAACTGAATACTTACAAATTATAAACTTTATAATGGTCTTTGTGTTTCGTGTCTAAAAACCTGAAAAATATATCAAATTCTACAAAATGTAGACTTTTGAAAAGTAAAACACCTTTCAAGTCAAAACATTTTGTACCTTACATCACAAATCTGGTACATGTACAACTGAGTGCATGAAATGTTACTAAAAAAGAACAGGAATACAGTGGAACCTGTCTAATCCGACACACCAAGGAACCAGAGAAATATGTCGGATTGTATAGGATGTCGGAATATTCAGGTTTTATTTTAGTTAACAGAAATTCTTTGTCGGATGTCGAAAAACTCAGGTGTCCGATTGCACAATTCCCCGTAGTTTGGTTCAACATGTCTATGGTAAATACTAGTTATATTACAATTTAGAGACACCAAAAAAAAAAAAAAAAAAAAAAAA
>MJUT01052108.1:693923-737834 GCA_002080005.1 Gigantidas platifrons
AAAAAAAAAATAATTATACAAATGTAATGATAAAGAGCAATGGAAACAATGTATTTTTTGCATTACTAAATCTTAACAAATATATTATCATAATTTTGCTCTTTCATGAAACATACATCAAATTGGAATATTACAAATACTATAGAAAAAGGTTTATATAAATAAGTGACTTACCAGCTAAACATATTTGTTGAATATTAAAAAATACTTTATAGTCAAAAAGAAATTTAGAAAAAAATGTAAAGTTATGTAAGCTGATTCACAGTGATATTGATCTAACATAAACTTGTATCAGAATGTCTGTATCAAATATTGAAAGATAAAATATTTATGAAATGTTTCACAAAGATCTTAATTATACATTTCAGAATATCTATATTAACATTTAAACATAAAACAGTTTGCCAATTCATCAAAAAAATTAATGCCGCTTTCCCCCAACCTACCAATTGACGTCTTTACCAACAAATGATTGTTTACAAGATATTAAAATTATCTATTTTTCAACATTTTTTTCTCTATCAAACCCTATATGCTTTCTTGCATGTATGTACATCTTGGTTGAAAAAATAACTGCCTACATCAGAAGTTGGTCAGGAAACAGCTAAAATCATAGTTTGAAGAGTAGCCTTGTATTATCATGTTGTGCATAAAGTAATCAAACTTACCTTACAACATCATCTATGTGGTTTCTGCATACACCTTCCAACTTCTCGGCAGGAAATCACATGGCAATGATATTTGGATAGATGTCTAAATCATAAGTTAAGAAATAATAAATGCTTACTCATAATACTGACTTTTAGTCCTATTTTCTTATTTGATTCAGATAAGGCTACAGAACCGTTAATGTTTGTACATTTTTTGCATACAGTACACATTCCCTTCTATTGTCACATCGGTGGGGTAATTCACAATGTTAGCGTTCACACATCGAGTGCAAAATGGGGGCCTGGGTGGCTCAATGAGTTAGGCAGTTGGATTACCTAACAACTCATACAAGCCTATCAGCAATACGGCGTGGGTTCGCGCCCGGCTTTGTAAATTACAAAAATGGGTGCACTCGCCTCGCAGCTGCAAGTGAAAAAGTTTACCAGTTGCTTGCCCATGGTCGGTGGTTCTCGCCGGGTACTCCGGCTTCTTCCCAAAAATCAAATCAATCAAATCGAGTGCAATACATAGTGGATAGATCCAAAGACTATTAAATTGTTATTTGGTGCTTTTCTGCTCAGCACACAGCATTAAGGAGTAACAGTGAAAGCTGGTCAGCACACAGCATTAAGGAGTAACAGTGAAAGCTGGTCAGCACACAGCATTAAGGAGTAACAGTGAAAGCTGGTCAGCACAAAGTATTAAGGAGTAACAATGAAAGCTGGTCAGAACACAGCATTAAGGAGTAACAATGAAAGCTGCTTAGAACACAGCATTAAGGAGTAACAGTGAAAGCTGTTTATAACACAGCATTAAGGAGTAACAGTGAAAGCTGCTCAGAACACAGCATTAAGGAGTAACAGTGAAAGCTGCTCAGAACACAGCATTAAGGAGTAACAATGAAAGCTGCTTAGAACACAGCATTAAGGAGTAACAGTGAAAGCTGGTTATAAGACAGCATTAAGGAGTAACAGTGAAAGCTGCTCAGAACACATCATTGAGGAGTAACAGTGAAAGCTGTTTATAACACAGCATTAAGGAGTAACTGTGAAAGCTGTTTATAACACAGCATTAAGGAGTAACAGTGAAATCTGTTTATAACACAGCATTAAGGAGTAACAGTGAAAGCTGTTTATAACACAGCATTAAGGAGTAACAGTGAAAGCTGTTTATAACAGTGAAAGCTGTTTATAACACAGCATTAAGGAGTAACAGTGAAAGCTGTTTATAACGCAGCATTAAGGAGTAACAGTGAAAGCTGTTTATAACACAGCATTAAGGAGTAACAGTGAAAGCTGCTTAGAACACAGCATTAAGGAGTAACAATGAAAGCTGGTCAGCACACAGCATTAAGGAGTAACAGTGAAAGCTGCTTAGAACACAGCATTAAGGAGTAACAGTGAAAGCTGGTCAGCACACAGCATTAAGGAGTAACAGTGAAAGCTGGTTAGAACACAGCATTAAGGAGTAACAGTGAAAGCTGGTTAGCACACAGCATTAAGGAGTAACAGTGAAAGCTGGCCAGCACAAAGTATTAAGGAGTATCAATGAAAGCTGGTTAGCTTTCTGATATACTGTGAGGATATATTAAACTTGGTCAGGAGGCTCAAAGGTTTTCTTGGACACAAGCTTAAAGATTGCTCTATGATACCCTAAAAATTGGTAACAGTAAATGATGAAAATATGCTTTTTTTTGTCTGTTATATAGAATTTAGGTTCAATAAATGTATACTATACATGCACATTTCAAACTTCAAGCCAAAGTTATGGTTTTTTTTTCTTTTGTTTTTTTGATTTTTAGTAGAAGTGAGACTTCGTTTCAAAAGGAATGCAAAACATTTTTTTCTTCAATCTAAATAATATACCAATTAATCTCATAAAGATGGAGAAGGTATGAACAAAATAATGGAGATCTTAATTAGTCCACTTAAATCTGTATACGATTGCCACGTAAATAGATAAAGCTATCATTCTACAACATTTTGATCAGTAATAGAAGCTTAACTACTTCATAATAATATAGTCTCAATTCAAAGAAAAAATATCTTTGCACTCGAAAACACTCAAAAACAATACATACACAAACATATTATCATCAGTTCAAACTTAACAAGCAATAGTTAACATTATCATAGAGTAATAAGTTATTTTTCTCAAATGACTAAAAGTTTTAGTAATGGTGGAGAGTTCAACCAATCACAACACATTGGGGCCATACACATGTACTCTTAATAAAAGTAATGACACAAGCTGCTGGAAGTCCTAGCATATGTGTGGGATAGGCACATAGAAGTGGTGGGATTAAACATGTTAATGAGATCTAAACACTCCCCTTCCAGTGTCCACTCAATAAAAAACAAGCAATACAAAAAACTGCTTTCACAATATTACATAGAACACTAGTAGGTTCAATGGATGCCATTTGATAAAACTTTTTATAATATTTTGTTCATAATTGTTGTATTTTATGTACTTTTAATGGGGTACACCGCTTTCAACAATATTTTAGTTATCTGTATATTGTATCGGTCAGTTCTATTGGTGGAGGAAACTGGAATACAAGGAGAAAACCCCCACCCTGTCGCAGGTCTCTGACAAACTTTATCATATACAGTTGTATCGAGTACAATGAACAGAATTCAAACTCACAACTTTAGTGGAGATAGGCATTGATTGCACAGGTAGTTGTAAGTCCAACTATCATATGATCATGACCATGCCAGCCCCTTGTTTATTTATAAACTATGTAAATCAGTGTACATTTGTATATACCTGTATATACAATGTATATATGCATATAATATCGGGTAAGCTACAGGCAAATCATGTAATACTGATAGTTTATCTCATGATGTTAAAATCAATGAAAAGTGTACATAAAGTTCATATATATATTACTTTTATGATGAAATGATTCATAAAACTAGAGGCTGTAATCACTCACCTGCACAAACCTTTATCAAAGATGAAAATTGTACATTTCAATATAGATTTTGACTTAAAGGACAAACTCCTAATTATGCTTTTACAATTAAAATTTAAGCAGATTCTAACTTGAAATAAGGCAAGTTTGGCAAATTTAAAAATTATGTAATTTTAGAAACGTTGGCCATTTTAGATGGAGTTCGTATCAAACATTTTAGAGTGGGGACCACCCAAGGACTAATTCTTTCAAGTTTGGTTCCAATTGGTTCAAGGCAGATTTTTTTTTAGCAATTTTCTTCTTAACCCTTTCGCCAACAAGTCTCGAATTTTCGGGACTGCCGCTTCGGTCAGCTGACGAGTTTCGAAAAATCGAAATTCGTGATATGCCAAATGTTTTACAAAAAAATTGGTAAAAATAATACAAAATATGAGAAATTTTATGGTTATTTGAATATGGTAAATAAAATGGTCAAAATTTGAGACAAAATGTTTGATACTGAAGATGAAGAGGCCTCAGAAAGTGAACAATCTGATGACGAATGTGTTGATGCTCGTCAGTATCGTGAAGGTGACGCTGCCCTGGATAGAGTTTTAGAACTTTTAAATTGAGGATAGAGCATCCAACGATGAAGAATTTGAGGGTTGTTTTTTTTTGTCTGAGCACAACCCTGATCTACCATTGATCTTTCAAAATATTGAAAATGATCATGACCTTCCAACCTTGAATTGACAGGCACGGTAGGGTCACACAGAGTGTTGGATGGCAGCAATGAAGCTATTCAGTATTTCAGTTGTTTTTTTATTGATGACCTTTTACAGAAAATTTGAGAATGGACCCATAAAATTGCAGAAACAAAAATTCAGTGACCCAGATAAAAATATAGGCTAATGAATGCCCCCAACCTTACATGAAATGAAAATCTTTTATGGTATTATTTGTAAAAGAGTTGAAAGACATTTCTGTCAGAGGACTGACCAATGGATATTTCAAACTGATCGATTTTCAAAAACAGTTGAATACCAGTAAGACAGTATTTTTAAGTTGCAATATGTTAAATGCATTGTATGTTACCTGTGCAAGGTGATACCATACAAATTTAAAGGTAAATATGATGAAATAACATGGTCTTGAGTCATATCATTCAATAAAAAAAAAATTAAGATGATAGCTTACATAATAAAATTTTGGTGAATTTTTTAAATAGTGTGGTCAAATTTCAGTAAATTTTGCCTGGAAAGCCATCGTCTGATGTGTACTGTTGTCAAGGAGGTCATCAGTAAAAAGGATTAAATATGCCTTATTTACATAATCTGCAAAAATCAACAAAGAACACCCCCCCCCCACCCAAAGAATATCCTAATTACTGTATGCTCCTATGGTAAACATTTGAGACTTCCTGGTTTCATTAAGACAGCTTTGGCTAATTTAAGATATTTCTTTTTGTAGTAACTGTGGCCATCTTGGATTGTGTTCGGATCAATCAGATATAATTTAGAATGGGGACCACTTCATGACTATTCTTCCCAGGTTATGTTCTTAGAATCCATTTCCGGTTGGTATTGATCATATATTGATTCATCTCCTTACACACATGTTGCAGTTTAGCTCACATCTTGCGATGCTCGCTATGAAGCCAAAATAGTGATGAAGATTCGGGTTCTAAAGCTGAAATGCGTATATTCCATGATGTCTGGAAGTCGGAGTTTTTGTGACTCATTTATGATTCCTATTGTCATTTTTACAGAAAGGCAGGCCCAGATATTACCGACAAAACCGAATTTGTTGCCGAAAAGAAAAAGTTTAAACGTGAAAGTCTTGTTTATTAAATAAAAGTCTGAAACATAAAAAATGTTTCAATATGGTATCAGCAAAAGCCCATTCCTCAACTAAGCATCTTCTGTCTCGTTCATGGCATTAATAATTATCAAATACATATTGGAGTTGCATAGTAAGAATTGGTATCTTTTTTAATCTGGCAAGTAAAATTTTTTTTGTTGGTGAGTATAAAATGTTTCCATACTAGCCAGGACTAGTGGGGGCTGATATAAATTGTAGAGCCCTGAGTTATTACCTTTATAGTTACAATTTCAGATGATTCTGGCTTCAAATAAAGCTACTTTGGTTCATTTAAGAATTTTCTATTTTTAGTTATGGTAGCCATAATGGATAGAGTTTGGACCTATTAGAATTTTTTTAATAATGGGGACCACCCAAGGACTATTTCTGCTAAGTTTGGTTCATATTAGAAAGTGCCAATGCTTCTAAGATGATTTTGGCAACGAAGATGCCTTGTGGTAGTTGACATTGCTTTCTCGTTGATCAAAAGCAAAATGCAAGTCTCCTTCCATTTTTTCACAGTTGCTCTATGTCACACAGGTATTTCTGCCACATGTACGTCATGTATGAAAATGGTAAGATTGTGTTTATTGAAACCCATTTGTTTCAATTTGTATTTTGGTAGTGACTTTCTTAAAAATGTATTTGCTTAGGCTCAAAGCAACTTTCTATTCGTTCAATAACAAATAAAAAAAAGTCGCCATCATGCATTTTGCTACGGAAAATGCTGAACGATGCTACTTTTGGTAAAATACACTTTTTATTTATTTTTCTCATTATCTATTACGCAAAATCTAAGTTCTGATACTTAATATGTTTGTATATTGAAGGCCGACACTGACTCATATTCATTGAAATGCACTGGGACGATTCTCATTTTTAATAATCCATATCCGAATATGATGGGTCTTTTACTTTACTTGCCAGTATGTACAATCAAACGTTAACTAAGATGACATATGCCACAGGAAAATGTGAATGAGATATATTTATGACGTTAGGTGTGTTTATCAGCAAGATAACTACTTCTTTGTATGTAATAATGATTACTTCATGCTCTTCGATTATTAAATCATGTTTAAAATCTATAGGTTTTGTGACATGTCATCTCAAATTTAAGCAAACAATTTTGCAGAACTTTTTAAAGGGAAATGTCCTGGCATTATCGATAAAATCTGGCAATCAATAAAAAAACAATTTTAAAACAAATAAAAATGTTGAAAATGAATATCAAATGATAGGTTCTGTGTACGGAACTAAGATTTGTTTAAAAGCTCCTTGTTTTAATTTGAAAAGAAAACAATCAAGCTTAATATATATAAAAAGAAATATTGTTATGATCGCCAACACTTATTTTTATAACAGATCATCTATAACCACTTTATTATCTCAAAACTTTAAATACTGGTTTCCCATTTGTTATAATCTGTCTACTCTACATTAATTTTTTAGTAACAGCGACCATGTTGGTTGGAGGTCGGGACTGTCGGACACAATTTTGGAAGGGGATCACCCACAGACCATTTCCCCAAAGTTTGGTCTTAAGTGGCCAAGTGGTTTCAGAGAGAATATTTTTAGTAATATAGTGGACAGACGGACGAAGGACGCGGAGTGATGACAATTTAATTTTAAAAGAGTAATTAGTAAGTGAAATATCACATGCAATATTTAGTTAAGATCTAATGAAACCGAAGTAAAACACTGTGATTTAAGGAAAAAAAACTAAAATGAGAAATTTAATGAGAAATGAAATAATATATTTGTTGTAATGTAATTTATAAGTGCATATCACATGCTATATTTAGCTAAAATCTAATGAAAATGAAGTAAGACAAAACAAATTATTTCTTTCATTTATATGTAACTTGACTTGTTAATTATAAAAATTAGTGAACAATCAAGCTTGGAGAGCATATTTCATGTGTGCTTACATTTTTAAAGTTTAATATAAATATTAATTATTATGTTTCATTATGTTTTCGTATTTTATGTAATTTCATTTATGTAGAAAGAACAAAAAAAACCCACTCAAATTTACCTGTGATTACTCTGATTTTTCACCCTTAATGAGACCCCTTAATCCCTCTTAATTAGGAAGGCCAAAATTCTTTCATAGTCTCACATAGCCAACATTTGTTCCCGATCAATTAAAATCAGCACGGGTCAAACCATTATTTAAGAAAAACAATAGAACAGAGATTGGAAATTATAGACCAATAAGTATACTGTGTATTATATCAAAAATTTTAGAAAAAGCAGTATATAAACAGCTAGAATCATATTTAGTAAAACAACAACTTGCTATATGAACTTCAATCTGGTTTCAGAAGCGCTTATTCCACCGATACTTAAATCTCAAACATCTAAAGGCCTCTTCACTGGTATGGTAATGATAGATCTTCAAAAGGCATTCGATACGGTCGATCATCAAATTCTTTGCAGCAAGCTTCAAGCGATGGGAGTATCTAACATTAAATGGTTTGAATCATATTTAACAGGCAGACAACAGTTGGATAATGTTAATGGCACAGCATCCAGCCCAGCAAACATTAGCTGTGGTGTTCCACAGGGAAGTATTCTAGATCCTTTAATTTTCCTTTATTATGTCAATGATATGTCCATAAGCATTAACTCAGACTGTAAATTACTTCTGTACGCAGATGACAGTACTATTATGTTTTCTCATAAAAATCCTGAATTTATCTCTCAAAAACTTGGTCAAGAACTCGAATCCTGTAGTGAATGGCTCGTTGACAACAAACTTTCTCTCCACCTTGGTAAAACAGAATGCATTCTTTTTGGTCCAAAGAGAAAATTAAAAAATGTAACTGAATTTCAAATTAACTGTAATGGTCATATAATAAATTCACAAAATAGTGTTAAATATTTAGGCATTGACATTGATCAAAACCTGTCTGGCGAAAAAACAGCTAACTCTATTATTAAAAAGGTTAATTCCCGGTTGAGGTTTATGTATAGAAAGGCAAATTGTCTATCTGCCGAAACGCGGAAAACTTTAAGTATGGCACTTATTCAATGTCATTTTGATTNTGCAAGTGGCACAAAACAAAACAGTTAGATTCATCAAAAGCATGGGCCCAAGAACTAGTATAAAGCAAGCTGAATTATCTAGTCTAGGATTTTTAAATATTGAAAACAGAGTAAAACAGCTTCGATTGAACCATGCTCATAAAATCTATTATGATACATGTCCTTCTTATTTGAAAAATAATTTCATCAAAATTAATGAACATCATGCCCATAATACTAGATCAAGTCAGATAAATTATGTTACACCAAAAATTAAAGGCATCGAATCAACAACATTTTACTACAATGGAATCCATGATTGGAATTCTCTACCCGATTCGATCAAATCCATCAATGATTTGCAAAGATTTAAAAAAGAAGTGAAGTGCCACCTGATACATACCAGTGAAGAACGGGAAAGACGTGTCATATCATAATAATGACAATTATATATACATATATATTTTCATAGATACTGTACTTATTTTAAAATTAAGTAATCCCTCTACCCGCTCATGTTGATCTTTTAATGTCCACTTGAACTTTAAGCTGATACTTATAAAGGACCCCATTGGAAATAAGCTGAATGGCTTTCATGGGCTATCCTTGGTGAGAAAGTTCTCAGCAGCTACAATTGGTGGATTGAAGTTTGAGTTAAAGATGGCAGTTTTATGTTTTATTTTTAACTTAACGAGAAATTTTTAAACACTTGTGTATGATGTTGGAATTTTTAAACCTAAATATATTTTACCTTTTACCTTTTACCTTTTACCTTTTTCCTACCTGTACCTATATAGAATATAGAATGTTGGCTAAGTCAGATGACACCGAATAGGATATGCTCCATCTCACAACAAATGGTAATTCCTGTTACACAGGTGTACTCCATCGTCACATAAGTCATAAGTCACCTGATTCATTTTCTCTGTTTAGGATCCCGGAAGGATATTTCAATCAGGAAGTCGCCATAGCAAAACAGCGACGAAATGTAAACTGTGAATTCTATATATACAGAAGGATTATTAATTTATGTTATATTTTACAGTGATAAATTTACTAACGTAATTTTCTCTTTTGACTGAACCGTTGTTGAAGTTTTAAGGGACCTGTTGAGTGACATTTAATTTTTTCCTGCAGTTTGTTAGAATCTCGTGCTTGAAAAAAATATGGACTTTCTAAAAAATCAGGTTAGTAAGAAAAAAAGAAGACACAAGGTTGATGGATTCGATCTCGATCTTACATGTATCCTTTAGCGTTAAAGAAACAAACCATCTGATTGCAAGGGAGGTAACTCCATATCAAAATAATGACCCAGCAGGATTTTTGATATTTATATGCTAAAATGTATTATCAACAGATTTCGATGTAAATATCGAATCAAGAAGTTCTCCTTTTATTGGTTTAGTCATAACCTAGGTCCCCTGTCATGAAATATCTGGCTTTCCAGATATTAAAGACTTATTTGTGATGTTATTACAACTGAAATATTTAGGTAGTATGTTTATGTAGATGTCCTCATATAATAGGCAAAAATATACGATGCTTCTGCCATATTTTCATATGATTTGTGAAAATTTATGATGTTTCTACTGCAAAATTGGGGACTGGACCAAAGACTGGAGAGTACATTTTTTGCCTGTTCAGTTAAAAGGGATTACATTTGGGGTTGGTTCTACGGGGTTCCGTGTCCGTTCACCCTAATTCATGTTCGCCCTATTTCGCCCTTGGTCCGTTTGCCCTAAACCTGGGTACGTTCACCCTGACAATTATATATATGTAGGATATTAAAAATAAATGATATTTGATGGTTTATAGATAATAAATTGAGAAATTTTAAATATGGGGCATATTAAGGTGTATGTTTTGATAATGAGCAAAGTTAAACATTTCAGTCTCTTGGAACAAGTAAAGTAGGTAATGATGAGTGAATCGAGAGTCTGTAGAAATTGTATGTGCCCATTATACATTTGCTTTTTATTTCAAATAAACTGCAACTGATTATCCTGTCTGGCAAGATTATACGCCTGAAGTGTGATGCCTGAAAATTTTTTTTAGCTAAAAATAGGATCATGGATTTAGGTACATTCTTTAAATCATACCCTTATTGTGTTGCTCAGAGCAGAGCAGACAGTTTAAAATAGTAATATTTATTCTAATGCATAAATATTGGAGACAAATTTTTGAGTCACGTATCCAAAATACGCTTAGCTTTTTTCTGATTTCCAAAATAATTACTTTAAATAAGAGTGACTGATCATATTTAAGATAAAAATTAGGCAACATCATTGAAATACGTTTTAATTATCGGAGCGAACGGACCCGATACCATTCTACAGTCCAGTAATATTTTCATGAGGGGTTGGAATTAAAATAAGACAAAATGTAGAACCATTGTCAGGATCTGACAACTAGCAAATCCACATATATAATGTAGAGTAGACCAGTTATAACAATTGGGAAACCAGTATTTAAAGTGTTGAGATAATAAAGTGGTCTGTTATAAAAATAAGCGTTAGCGATCATAACAATATGTCTTTTTATATCTATTAAGTTTTATGGTTTTCTTTTCAAATTAAAACAAGGAACTTTTTAAACAAACCTTAGTTCCGTACACAGAACCTATCATTTGATATTCATTTTCAACATTTTTATTTGTTTTAAAATTGTTTTTTTTATTGATTGCCAGGTTTTGTCGATAATGCCAGGACATTTCCCTTAAAAAGTTCTGCAAATTTTTTTGCTTAAGTTTGAAATGACTTGTCACAAAATCTATAGATTTTAAACATAATTTAATTTCTTTAGAAATGCCTGTACCAAGTCAGGACCATTGCGGTTTTCCAGTTTCCCGGTTGTTGACTGATTTTGTCTGTTTATTGATTGATGAGTTTTGAATTTCCCTTTGAAAGATTGCTCTGTGTTCGGTAATTTTGTTAATACCCTTATTTAATGATCGAGGAGCATGCAGTAATCATTATTACATACAAAGAAGTACTTATCTTGCTGATAAACACACCTAACAGATATTCCCAAACACGTCGGTCCGACGGACATATCCAGTAAAAATGGATTCAGTCCGGAAAAACATTCGTTTCCGCCGGACTGGATGTCCGGTATCGTTCCGATGCTTAGAACGTTAAAGCCATTTCCGATGTTGGGCTTGAAGTTCACGGCGGGAGCAATCCCTGGGAAAAAAGGCCGATACAGACGCAAGTGAAAGCAAATAACGCAATGAGGAGAAAAGGAAAGATCGCCAGTTAAATGAGAAGTGGAAAACCGGCCGTCCTTGGTTAGTTTTCCTTGAAAACAACACGATGGTATGTAATGTTTGTATCAACCATTACGAAAAACTTGAGTTGTGGTCGTGAACAAAATACTTCTATATCGGGTTGTTGCAATCTCAAAGTGTCGGCAGTAAGTGACCACGAGTTGGATACTCCTCTACTAGATGAAGAGGAGGACGATGAAGGAGTAGATGATGACATTGAAATACACATTCTTAATGAAATTTGTAGTGACAAAGATGACATTGAGGACTATTGTGATGATTATATAGCTGAAGAAGCAAACTGGAGCAACATTTTCTTGTATTCTAGAGAGAAATTAAATGAATCAATCAATAAATTTGAGTTACACCATTAGCCCAGTCAATCTATGGAAAAAAATAGCCAAACCTCAAACTACTTGTGCGCATGCGTGGCGTCAAGTAGTACATTTTCTGACAGGTCGAAGAAAAGAAGAAATTTAAACAAATTCTATCAGGAAACATTGCAATATGCATTCACAAAGTGTTCACACATATCCATGTGATAAAGTCCTGTCAAACATTGGCCTACGAACTTATTTATTTGTTCCTTTCAAAACTTATTTTACATTGACAAACTTTTCGCCAATGTAACACTGGTACCGAGAGCCCCCGAACATACCAACACACTGATTCCGAACATATTGTTTACATCGGAGATGGTTCTACAAAATCATTTATTGAAGTATGGCGCATCAATAAATAGTGGGGACGCCTCGCTGTTTCATATTCAATTATGGCTCATTCGAAAATAGTGGGGACGTCTCGCTGTTTGTAAAACATATTCAAGAATAGCGCATTCGTAAATAGTCGGGAAGCCTCGCTGTTTGTAAAATCTTGATATACCGATATTGAACTATGGCTGATCAGTAAATAGTGGGGACGCCTCGCTGTTTGTAAATCATGATCATCCTTTGTGTAGCCTTATTCGTCTTCATACTCCCGCCATCTAACAGGAAGAAGGATAAACACCATCACCCATTCATATTCATTGACCATCATACATATGAACAATGTCATATCATAACATCATATCTAAATGTCTTCATCAAAAGGAAAGATCCTCATAAAATACCAACTAACAAAGGCCTATATCTCAGCCTGCTACTCATAAATGTATCAAATGATGTAAATCCGAACCCGGGCCCGGCCTCGTCTTCCATCGATGAGACAATATATCCATGTGGCACATGCGACCAACATGTAACCTGGGAGAATAGAGGAATTGTGTGTGATACTTGTAATCAATGGTATCACGTTAACTGCCAATCAATGAGCTCAAACACCTATTTGGAACATGCGAATGACTCCGCAGTGGCATGGGACTGCATCATGTGTAACTGCCCAAACTTTTCAACGTTTTGCTACTCGAAAGCAATTAGCACCTCAAATCAATACAGTATCCTATCGGACATCTCATTGAATAGCCCAGGTCCATCTGAAAGGTTGAAACCAATCCACACTTCAACGTCAGAACGCACCAAACACAAGGAATCAAGGCGAAGCAAAAACAAAACGCTAAAAATTCTAAACATCAACTTTCAATCATTGAAAACAAAACAGGGCGAAATTCGGAATTTAATTTCCAGCATAAATCCAGATATTATTTTTGGGACCGCAACTTGGATAGGAAGCTCAGTCAAGGACGCCCAAATACTTCCTGGAGGATTTAACATCTATCGCAATGATCGTAATCTTAATGGCGGAGGCGTATTATTAGTTGTGAAGGACACACTTCTCACCTCTGCTGTACCCGAACTCCAGACAAACTGTGAGATAGTGTGGTGCAAACTGGGAACTGTGTGGGGCACAAAACCGTCTACCTATCAACTTATTACAATCCAAAGACATCCAACGAAGAAAGCTTTGATGAGTATAAGACCAGCATAGAACGAGCTAGCAGTTTTAAAAATTCACTAATCATCGCAGCCGGGGATTTCAACCTATCAGGTTGGGACTGGTATACCAAGTCTCTAATGTCAATCTCTCAGTGTGTAAGAATACACAACAAATTCATGGACACGGTTGATTAATATGGCCTTACACAACTAGTCACCCAGCCAACACGGGGACCAAACACACTAGATTTGATCTTAACAAACAGTCCATCTAGTTTTGGACGTGTTGAAACTATGCCTGGGCTATCGGATCACGACATAGTGTTTACTGAACTTGATATCAATCCACAAAGAGCAAAACAAAAACCACGAGATATTCCATTATATAAAAAAGCAAACTGGGAAAATATCAAGGAGGAATTGAAATCGATACAAAATACCGTTAATACCATGAAGAAAATAAACCATCCCATCAATTGCATCTGGGATCATTTTCAAACTAGCCTTGAGGAAAGCATTAAACGCAATGTACCAATAAAAACCACTCGGAAAAAAGATGGATGTCCATGGATAACATCTGACATCAAAAGACTCACCAGGAAGAGAGACAGGTGGTATAAGCGCTCAAAGAAATCAGGACACAGTGGCGATAACAAAAAGTTTAAAGATCTGAAACGCTCAACCCAAAAAGAAATCCGCTGAGCCTACTGGAAGTACATAGATGGTATCATGTCAAGTGAAACTGAATCTGAACTAGATACAGGAAAAAGGGGCAACATTATGAAGCGGCTCTGGACCTTCATAAAGCATAAAAGATCAGATGGTAGACAGATACCGCCATTAAAATCAAAAGGACTCCTACACTCAGAACCAGTAGAAAAAGCAAACATTCTAAATAACCAGTTTCAAAATGCTTTCTCCAAAAAGACAAACATCTCAAAGGAAGAATTATCACGACACCAGAAATAAATGACATCAACATAACAGTATCTGGCGTGGAAAAACTTCTTAGTAAGCTAAACCCAACTAAAGCTGCGGGACCAGACACTATAGCATCAAGAGTCTTGAAAGCACTTGCACCATTCATAGCACCAATACGTACAGTCATATTTAAAATATCATACGAATCAGGAGCTATACCAGCCATATGGAAAACAGCAAACATCTGTCCAGTATTTAAGAAAGGGAAACAATTTGAAGCCATCAACTACAGACCAATCTCGCTCACATGTATTTCATGCAAGCTGATGGAACACATCATTACCAGCCACACAATGAAACACGCTGACACACACAATATCCTCTATCCGCTACAGCATGGATTCCGGAAAGGCCTATCATGTGAAACCAAATTAATTGAATGTGTTGATGACATCACACGAAACATAGACGCAGGTAAACAAACCGACTGCTTAATAATGGACTTTCAAAAGCCTTCGACAAGGTCAGCCATAGCCTCCTTTAACATAAATTAGATCACTACGGCATCCGTGGAAAGACCGGTGAGTGGATCAAGACCTTCCTCTCAGACCGAAGCCAGTCTGTCGTTATTGAAGGAGAGTCATCAGATAAGATACCGGTGGAATCGGGAGTACCCCAAGGTTCAGTCCTACAACCCAGCTTATTTCTTTTTTATATTAATGACATGCCAGAAGGGGTAACATCAAAAGTGAGACTTTTCGCAGACGACACAATTGCATACTTGACAATTTCATCAGACCAAGATGCAAGAACGCTCCAATAAGCTAGCAAAATGTGAAACATCATTGTTAATGGTATTCCATCCAGAAAAATGCAATGTTCTAACTATTACAAAGAAAAGAAATCCAATAAAGTTCAACTACACTCTCCACGGACATTCACTTGAACATGTGACCTCAGCAAAATATCTCGGCTGTACAATAACATCTGATCTAAAATGGGGACCGCACATCAACAATATCTGCAACAAAGCAAACTCTACCATCGGCTTCCTCAAGAGAAATCTGAATATTGTCAACAAATCAGTCAAAGAAAGGGCTTATCAGTCACCAGTGAGACCATCCTTAGAATATTCTAGTACAGTATGGGATCCACATCAACAACAGGATAAACAACGCCTAGAAATGATACAAAGAAGAGCCGCAAGATACGTCACTAACAGATACCACAACACCTCATCTGTTAGTGATATGCTCGAACAGCTTGAATGGCCATCTCTAGAAAGCCGAAGAACAAACTCCCGGCTTACTATGATGTATAAAATGACAAAAAATCTAACAAATGTTGACACTAGTGACAAACTTATACCACTCCAAAGACCATCAAGAAATTGTAACATCCTGGCATTCATCATTCCATCATGCAAAACATCCATACGGAAGGAATCATTATATCCAAGAACCACCAAGGATTGGAATGTTCTAAAGGACGTCAGTGTTGGGGCACCGATTCTTGAAGCTTTCAAGGCTTGCCTCCGTCAGTAAGCTGCCAGTGCCGTTTTTAACCTTACTGTAAATATTCCGCACACATTGTAGTTTTTACATGCGCGCACCCAAAGTGGCAGAATAGTCAATCAGATGACGGAGGCTGCTCAACGGAAAAAGAAGAAGAAGAAGAAGAAGAAGAAGAAGAAGAAGAAGAATTGCAAAAGAATTTAACTCTGGATTTTCTTGTGTAAAAATGTCTTCCTAATACCATATCAGAAGTCTAGAAAAATCTAGATAGGGGAAAATATTTTTTTCATGAGATTTTCTACACCCCTCTCACTATTTCAGCATACATATTTTTTGTAACATATACAGTTGTAAATATGGCAAAAAGAGCATTCATTGAAAGTGTAGTCATACCAATCATGCATAAAGCTAATGAGAGGAGTTTTATCTTTCTTTCAAATTGATAAAATAAAATACAGGTCTTCTTTCTGTGCCTTCTCTATTTAATCCAAAAATGTACTAGTATCCTTCCGAAATTAATAAATAGGTGTTGTAATATTTAAAAAAAAGTTATTTGTGCAATTTGTCATTTTTAATCAAACAACTGAGTAAAACAAATTACAACATAGTAACATTTAAAATTATATAGGGCCAATAATATTGATTGTATACAAAATGGGAATTTTGGATTATAAGAATTTCCCTTTTCTTCCATTTTTTCGATTCTTTCTTGTTTACACAAAAAAAAAATATATATATAATATAGAAATTATGATGTAATTTAATGTTGTTGCTTATAAGTAATATCAAGAAGTCTACTTTGAATAACAGGGTGCTGATCTATATTCCAAATAGGAAATATTCCAAAGAAAAATGCAGAGATTTCTTGTGTTTTATCTCGAAAACAAAAAAATGGGGGGAAACATAGTCATGATAAGCATAAAATATTTCATAAGTAAACTATTGTTTTTTTTTTTTTTTGTAAATTTTACTGTTGGAATGGATAACTAATTAAAAAAAAACGTAAAATCTTATCTAACAAGATAGTTTAAAATTCTATCCTATTTTTTTTTAATAAAATGGCAAACAAAAATAATTTTTAAGAGATGCAATAACTTCCTCACTAGATTTAGCTGATTTTGCTATCCTGTTCAGGACCTTTGGTTTTATTGGTCCCAAAACTATAAATTATTTGGCTTTCCAATCTTTCGATTTTGAGCGTACAAAATGTACCTGATGAAGGCTATTCCAGAAACGTGCCGCACACACTAAATTTTATGTCTGCGTTTTTATTTTTAACTATTTCATCCTGCGATGCATTATGATTCATGAACATCATCGCAGGCTCCCTAAGACGAATTTCGTTTAGAATCTATTCAAAAGCGTTGTTTTTCCCCAAGCATTCGAGAGGTCGTGTCACAGCCAGAAATAACATGAACAAATGGCTGTATATGGCATGCGTCCAGTCCAAGTGTTGACTTTTTCTTACGGATATCCCATATTTCCATCGTTGTAGAGCTGGTACTCATTGATTTGAAATATATATCGTTTGAATCAAGATCAAAATGCAAAAGTATTAACAGATCAGTATCTTCGACAAGAAGAACCAATGGATTGTTGACAGCACTTTCAACTGTAGTTTTGATTCGATTCGGTGATTATCTACATCGCATCTATCCAAATGAGCTTGAAGTTAAGGATACTACTGATACTCAAAAGTCTACTTCTTACCTTGACCTTCACCTTGAGGTCGACAACGGAGGAGGATTTAAAAACAAAACTACGACAAATGCGATTACATCACTTTTCCAATAGTAAACTTCCCCTTCATCAGTAGCAATATTCCAGCATCCCCAGCATATGGGGTTTACATTTCTCAACTCATACGTTATTTTAGAGCTTGTGTCAAGTACAATGATTTTCTGGACAGAGCTCAGCTGCTGACTCAAAAACTACTTAAGCAAGGCTATGCTGCTCCTAGGTTGAAGTCATCGCTACAAAAATTACATGGTCGTGATCACAATCTGGTTGACCGCTACGAAATATCCATATCTCAAATGACAATGAGTCTTTTACTTTTCATGTAGATGTTTTCTTTCCTCTGTCACTGCCAATACTTTTACCAGATTTTACTGTATATATGAGTAACATGGCGGGTGTCTTATAACAAGCAGGAACGGTTTACCCTTCGCGAGCACTTGAGTTCACCCGCGGTTTTTTGGTGGGGTCCGTGTTGTTCATTCTTTTAGTTTTCGTGTGTTGTCCTATTATGTGTCTTTACGTTCTGAGTTTCGTTTTGTGGTGTCCATTACGATTTCCGCATAAGACGATGTTCGGTGTCCTCTTTACCTTCAGATGTTTGTAAGGGGGTTCGTGTCTTATTTACGTTATTTGTGTTTGTTTGCTCCTAGTGATGTCCAACACATATTGTATTGTGTTTTTGTTTTGTTTTTCTTCGTCTTGTGTGCCCTATGTTGCCAGTATCTTTGGATTGTCCATTAATGATTGCCCCTTCGGTGTTCTCTAGTTAACGTTTATTTGACAATTAAGATATCTGCATCACCAAAGGTATGTATTGTTGAACATCCCCATTTGAATAATATTTAACTTACCATGTTAATAACGTTTTGTTTATTTTCCGAATCTGCTAGGAATAGTTCCATCTTTGACTTGAATGGTGTATATTCAGTAAAAAGCACTTTATCCCCAACTGCTGTCCCTGCTCGCCTTAGATGTGTCATATCCTTAGTAGACTATCTACTGTTGTGTGTTGTAAAATCGTTATTTCTATGGGTGTTGTGTGTTGATATTTATTTCATGCGCTATTTTTCACATGTTTTACTCCTGTATATAGATGTTTGCTTTTTCGTCGATTTTTTCAATACGCAATTATATTCAAGTTTGCTCTTCTTTAAAATCTATTCTAAAAATCACTGTCTTCTGTTTTGTCGAAAAGCCTTTATTTCTATGTGTTTTTATCCCAAATGGTTTTCGATACATTTCTTTCACCGAAAAGTGTTGATGAAGGTTTCTTGTTATATTATATATTTTTCACATACAATATTGATTTTCTAACTATTTTTTATTTCATTGTATTATATTTGTCGTATACATTTAACACTGACATTTGATGACAACGGAAAATGCTCAGCGGATTGATTTGTACTTGTAGCAGAAATCGGGATGTCAACAAACAACGGCGGCTGTTGCAAATTTCCGAATTTGTATGACCCTAAACATTTTATAAAGTAAAACTGTAAATAATAGATGTTAATTATTATTCTTAAGCTTACTATTACTGTTCCATCGGTTGAATCTGAATTTTTCTAGTTAAAGATTCGGTTGAAGCGTCTGCAATTTATACACGAATAATCTCCCTTATTTTCATATTTTTGCATATTTTATTTTTATAAAATTCTTACTTTTCCTCTTTTTAGATTTTTCTAGACTTTTTATATGTTGAATATGTATATGTCAAGAACTAATTACAGTTGAAATAAATTCTTTTGCAATTAGTTTGAGGTAAAACCGTAGATTGACTGGACTACATCAAAAGTTGGCCATATCTTAGCTCTTGTCATTATTTATGACAATATTTTTTCGGTCCTGTGAAAATCTGTTTGGTCTGGTGAAAGGGGAGTCTTTACCAGACCAAATGTCTGGTAAAGTAGTACAGACTTTGGTAATCTCTGACCTAATTATATCTAATTCACATTTTCCTGTGGCATATGTCATCTTAGTTAACGTTTGATTGTACATACTGGCAATTAAAGTAAAAGACCAATCATATTCGGATATGGATTATTAAAAATGAGAATCGTCCCAGTGCATTTCAATGAATATGAGTATCGGCCTTCAATATACAAACATATTAAGTATCAGAACTTAGATTTTGCGTAATAGACAATGAGAAAAAAAATCAAAAGTTTCTTTTACTAAAGGTAGCATCGTTTAGCATTTTCCGTAGCAAAATGCATGATGGCGACACTTTTATTTGTTATTGAACTAATAGAAAGTTGCTTTGATCCTAAGCAAACACATTTTTAAGAAAGTCACTATCAAAATACAAATTGAAACAAATGGGTTTCAATAAACACAATCTCACCATTTTCATACATGACGTACATATGGCAGAAATACCTGTGTGACATAGAGCAACTGTTCAAAAATGGAAGGAGACTTGTATTTTGCTTTTGATCAACGAGAAAGCAATGTCAACTAGCACAAGGCATCTTCGTTGCTAAAAATCATCTTAGAAGCATGAGCACTTTCTAATATGAACTAAACTTAGCAGAAATAGTCCTTGGATGGTCCCCATTATAAAAAAAAAATTCGAATAGGTCCAAACTCTATCCAATATGGCTACCATTACTAAAAATAGAAAATTCTTAAATGAACCAAAACAGCTTTATTTGAAGCCAGAATCATCTGAAAATGAAGGGCAAAACTCAGGGCTCTACAATTTATACCAGCCCCCGCTAGCTCTGGCTAGTATGGAAACATTTTTTACTCACCAACAAAATAAAGTTACTTGCCAGATTAAAAAAGATACTAATTCGTACTATGCAACTCCAATATGTATTTGATAATTATTAATGCCCTGAACGAGACAGAAGATGCTTAGTTGAGGAATGGGCTTTTGCTGATACCTTTTGACACATTTTTTATGTTTCAGACTTTTATTTAATAAACAAGACTTTCACGTTTAAACTTTTTCTCTTCGGCAACAAATTCGGTTTTGTCGATAATATATGGGTCTGTCTTTCTGCGAAAATGACAATAGGAATCATAAATGAGTCACAAAAACTCCGACTTCCAGACATCATGGAATTTACGCATATCAACTTTAGAACCCGAATCTTCATCACTATTTTGGCTTCATACTTCTGTCGATGTTGCATCAGACAGGCCAGCTTCATGATCAGTTGATTCAACCAGTTTATTCTTAGCGAAAAATTGTGTATGAAGGTTTCAGTTTTCGCTCATCGTGGTAATTTTGCAAGAATTAAAAGTACGTGATTTAATTTTTTTTATGTCCGAGTCAATTGTGCGGTTTAAAAGACCGGATAATCAACGTCGGAATTTAAATTGAAAAATATTATCGGAAAGGGAGCGAAAATGTTCTGCAAATATCAGCTCGCCGTCTGGCTATCAATACAGCATTTTTACTCGCATTTTACAAAAGTAACTAGCAAATATGCGAGTGTTTTGGTCGCATTGTAGAGCCCTGGCATAACTGAGAGCTCTTTAACATGTATTCCTGTTTTCTTCATCAAATCTATGATTTTGCTGATTACGGAAATGAGGCATATTTAAGCTAAACATCATTAAAAATCTTTTCTTCTGAAACTATTTAGCCAATCAAGTTGAACATAACCTGGGAAGAATAGTCATGAAGTGGTCCCCATTCTAAGTTATATCTGATTGATCCAAACACAATCCAAGATGGCCACAGTTACTACAAAGAGAAATATCTTAAATTAGCCAAAGCTGTCTTAATGAAACCAGAATCTCTCAAGTTTTTACCATAGGAGCATACAGTAATTAGGATTTTTTTTTGGGGGGGGAATGTTCTTTGTTGATTTTTGCAAATTATGGAAATAAGGCATATTTAATCCCTTTTTAGTTCACCTTGCCAAAGGCAATGTGAGCTTTTGCCATCACTTGGCGTCCGTCGTCCGTTAACTTTTCACATTTTAATCTTCTCCTCTGAAACCCCTTAGCTAAATGAAATGAAACTTGGTAGGAAGCATCTATAGAAGGTCCTCCATAAAGTTTGCTCATTCCATTAACAAACATGATTTCCACAGGCAATTCTTGTTTCTGATTGGCCGATTTTAAGAAATCTTCTTCTCTGAAACCGCTTGGCCAAATGAACCGAAACTTGATAGGAAGCATCTATGGAAGGTCCTCTGTAAAGATTGCTCATTTTTATCCCGATTCGTTAACCAACATAGCCGCCACAGGCGACTCTTGTTTCTGATTGGCTGATTTTTAAAATTCTTCTCCTCTGAAACCGTTTGGTCAAATGAACCGAAACTGGGTAGGAATCATCTTTGGAAAATCCTCTATAAAGATTGCTAATTTCGTCCCGATCCGTTAAAAATATGGCCGCCACAGACAATCTTGTTTCTGATTAGTTGATTTCTAAAAAATCTTCTCTGAAACCGCTAAGCCAGATGAACTGAAACTTTATAGGTATCATCTATGGGCGGTCCTCTATAAAGATTGTTCATTTTGTCCCGATCCATTAACAAACATGGCTGCCACAGGCAATTCTTGTTTCTGATTGGTCGAATTCTAAAAATCTTCTCATCTGAAACCGTTTTGCCAAATGAACCGAAACTTGGTAGGAAGCATCTATGGAGGGTCATCTATAAAGATTGCTCATTTCGTCCCGATCCGATAACAAACATGGCCGCCACTGGCAATTCTTGTTTCAGATTGGTCGATTTCTAAAAATCTTCTTCTCTGAAACCGCTTTGCCAAATGAATCAAAACTTGATAGGAAGCATCTATGGAAGGGCCTCTATAGGGATTGCTAATTTCGTTTTGATCCGTAGACAAACATGGCCGCCATAAGCAATGCTTGTTTTTGATTGGTCGATTTCTAAAAATCTTCTTCTCTGAAACTGCTTAGCCAAATGAACCGAAACTTTGTAGGAAACATATATGGAAGATGCTCTATAGAGAATGCTAATTTTGTACCGATCTGTTAACAAACATGTCTGCCATAGGCAATTCTTGTTTCTGGTTGGTCGATTTCTAAACATCTTCTTCTCTGTAACTGCTCAGTCAAATGAACCAAAATTTGGTGGGAAGAACCTATGGAAGGTTCTGTATTAAGCTTCCTCAAAGCACAATGAAAGGTGAGCAATACAGGCTCAGTGGGCTGAGCCTCTAGTACTGATGACCTCCTTGGCAACAGTACACATCAGACGATGGCTTTCCAGGAAAAATTTACTGAAATTTGACCACACATTCACCAACATTTTATTATGTAAGCTATCATCTTAATTTATTTTTTATTTGGATGATATGACTCAAGACCATGTTATTTCATCATATTTACCTTTAAATTTTGATGGTATCACCATGCACAGGTAACATAAAATGCATTTAACATTTTGCAACTTAAAATACTGCCTTACTGGTATTCAACTGTTTTTGAAAATCGATCAGTTTGAAATATTCATTAGTCAGTCTTCTGACAGAAATGTCTTTCAACTCTTTTACAAATAACACCATAAAAGATTTTCATTTCATGTAAGATTGGGGGCATTCATTGGCCTATATTTTTATCTGGGTCACTGAATTTTTGTGTCAGCAATTTTATGGGTCCATTCTCAAATTTTCTGAAAAAGGTCATCAATAAAAAAACAACTGAAATACTGAATAGCTTCATTGCTGCCATCCAACACTCTATGTGACCCTACCGTGCCTGTCAATTCAAGGTTTGGAAGGTTATGATCATTTTCAATATTTTGAAAAATCAATGGTAGATTTCATTAATCAAAACATGACCATTTCCCAGAAAGGTGCGGATAAGATGCGTAGAAAAAAGTCATGTCGACAGTGGCTTCAAATAATGACTAAAATATGTTCCTTACCTTTGAATAGTATCCTTGTTATCGCCAGAATCTTATTTTTATTGATTTCCCATGCACACACAAATTTTGACTGACCGCCATGTTATATGTCAGCTGTGTTACCTGAAGATATATTACTCCACGATACACAACTCTGGAGTGTAATGATCACGTGGTAATGGTGAGGGCCTCGGTGAAAAATGACAAAAGTAGACAAAAAATTCACATTGAAGAATTATAAGGATTAAACGCTTCTTTTCATGAGTTCATGCATGTGTACACGGTGCCGATGCACTCACAAACTTTACATAAACGTCCTTCGGATGTTTATTCAGTTTGTGAGTGTATCAGCACCGTGTACACATGTATGAACTCCTGAAAAGAAGCGTTTAATCCTATAATGATAACAGACAAAAAAAATAAGCATATTTTCATCATTTACTGTTACCAATTTTTAAGGTATCATAGAACAATCTTTAAGTTTGTGCCCAAGAAAACCCTTGAGCCTCCTGACTAAGTTTAATATACCCTCACAATATATCGGAAAGTTAACCAGCTTTCATTGTTACTCCTTAATACTTTGTGCTGACCAGCTTTCACTGTTACTCCTTAATGCTGTGTTCTAACCAGCTTTCACTGTTACTCCTTAATGCTGGTTGCTGAGCAGCTTTCACTATTACTCCTTAATGCTGTGTTCTAACCAGCTTTCACTGTTACTCCTTAATGCTGGTTGCTGAGCAGCTTTCACTGTTACTCCTTAATGCTGTGTGCTGAGCAGCTTTCATTGTTACTCCTTAATGCTGTGTTCTGACCAGCTTTCACTGTTACTCCTTAATGCTGTGTTCTGACCAGCTTTCACTGTTACTCCTTAATGCTGTGTGCTGACCAGCTTTCACTGTTACTCCTTAATGCTGTGTTCTGACCAGCTTTCACTGTTACTCCTTAATGCTGTGTTCTGAGCAGCTTTCACTGTTACTCCTTAATGCTGTGTGCTGAGCAGCTTTCACTGTTACTCCTTAATGCTGTGTGATAACCAGCTTTCATTGTTACTCCTTAATACTTTGTGCTGACCAGCTTTCACTGTTACTCCTTAATGCTGTGTGCTAACCAGCTTTTCATGTTACTCCTTAATGCTGTGTGCTGAGCAGAAAAGCAGCAAATAACAATTTCATAGTCTTTGGATCTACCCGAACAGGTCTCAACCCCACCATGTATTGCACTCGATTTGATGATTTGATTTTTAGTGTTTAATGCCACTTTCAGCAATATTTCAGCTATATCATGGCGACCAGTTTTAGTTGTGGAAGAAGCCGGAGTACCCGGAGAGAACCACCGACCATGGGCAAGCAACTGGTAAACTTTATCACTTGCGGCTGCGAGATGAGTGTACCCATTTTTTTTTAGCTCACCTGGCCCAAAAGCCGATGGAATTGTAACATTATAGAAATGATGACTGGGTGGTCCTCTACCAAGTTTCTTATTTTTGTGCCTATCGCATATCCAAGATGGCCGCCACATGGCAACAATAGTTTACCATTGGACCCTATGGGAATTTCATTCAAAGACCTTTTTTGAGAAACTACTTGACAAATTGATTTATTTGCATTATGTGAATGTTCCTTGGATGGTTCTACACCTGATTTATTATTTTGGTGCATATTGGAAATCCAACATGGCTGCCAGGGCCAATAATGTGTTCTAATTGGTTGAAGCTTTGAAGATCTTCTTGTCAGAAACTACTCAGCCCATGGAATTGTTACATTATAGAAATGATGACTGGGTTGTCCTCTGCTAAGTGTGCTATTTTTGTGCCGATCGCATATCCAAGATGGCCGCCACAGGGCAACTTAGTTTACCATTGACCCTATGGGAATTTCATTGAAAAACCTTTTTGTGGGAAACTACTCAACAAATTGAATATTTTGCATTATATAAATGTTCCTTAGATGGTTCTACATCTGATCTATTATTTTGGTGGCGATCGGAAATCCAACATGGCTGCCAGGGCCAATAATGGGTTCTGATTGGTTGAAATTTGGAAGATTTTCTTGTCAGAAACTACTCAGCCGATGGAATTGCCACATTATAGAAATGATGACTCGGTGGTCCTCTACCAAGTTTGTTAATTTTGTGCCGATCGGAAATCCAAGATGGCAGCAACAGGGCGACTTAGTTTAACATTGGACCCTATGGGAATTTCATTCAAAGACCTTTCTGTGAGAAACTACTCGACACATTGAATATTTTGCATTATTTGAATGTTCCTTGGATGGTGGTGCCGATTGGAAATTCAAGATGGCCTCCATTGACGGATAAAGTTTAACATAGTACCCTATGGGAAATTCACATAAAAGTCTTCTTCTCTGCAACTATTTGCTCACTTTGAACCAAACTGGACAGCAATAATGATTGGATGGTCCTTTACTAAAATTGTAATTTTGGTGCTGATCGGTAGTTAAACATGGCTGTCATGGGTAGATAAATGCTTTCTGATTGGTCAATTTTTAAAAATCTTCTGTTCAGAAACTACTGATTCTATTGAATTGATTTTCTTGTGTGAATGATCTATGGATGGTCCTCTACCTAAATTGTAAATTTGGTAACGATTGGAAATTCAAGATGGCCGCCATAGACGGACAAAGTTTAACATAGAAGCCTATGGGACCCTATGGGAATTTGTACTAAGTTGTTCTTCTCAGAAAGTACCAAGCCAATTGACTTGATTTGTTCCATGCTGCTCCTAACTGCAAACAGAAAGACTTGAAAAATATGCTTGTTGCTAACCTTCTTCCAGAATTAAAACTTAAGCAGTCTAATATACTTACCATGGGAGATTTTAATTTTTCAGTAGTAAGCAAATTGTGTCTAAAGTCACAAGAAAATATGAATCTTTGTTAGACTTAGCATTTCTAAAGGTTTACCCTGCCAAGTTTTACCAGGTGAGCGATTACAGGCTCTCTAGTGCCTCTAGTTGTAATTTACAAAGCAGGACGCGAACCCACGCCGTATTGGTGATAGGCTTGTATGAGTTGTTAGGTAATCCAACTACCTAGCTCATTGAGCCACCCAGGCCCCTATTTTGCACTCGATGTGTGGACGCTAACAATTACTCCACCGATGTGACAATAGAAGGGAATGTGTACTGTATGCAAAAAATGTACAACCACTAACGGTTCTGTAGCCTAATCAGAATCAAATAAGAAAATAGGACTAAAAGTCAGTATTATGAGTAAGAATTTATTATTTCTTAACTTATGATTTAGACATCTATCCAAATATCATCGCCATGGGATTTCCTGCCGAGAAGTTGGAAGGTGTATACAGAAACAATATAGACGATGTTGTAAGGTAAGCTTGATTATTTTATGCACAACATGATATACACTGAACCAAAAAAGTTTAGCAACAAAATTTAAAAAAATTAGTTTTATTACAAAACTCAACAAAATATATTTTTAACAATAACAAACCGGTATTATCACAAGTCAAAAGCAAAATTAATGTTTATCATTCATATCCCAAAGGAATTTCATTGTATGGAACGCATTAGGTCCAAATGTGGAAATCAGAATAGCGTCAGTCAAAATCAATATCTTGTCCATGCCCCACGTGCATCGATGACAGATTGGCAGCGTTTTCGCATTCCGTTGAGAATCTTTTGAATTTGCCGTTGGGGATTGCATTCCATTCCTTAATCAGTGCATTTTCAAGTTCCTGTAGATTTTGAAAATCACGTTGATTTGTACGGATGCGTCGGTTCAACAGATCCCATACATGTTCGATCGGATTGAGGTCTGGGGATCGACTTGGCCACTCAAGAACGTTAATGTTGTTTGTTTGCAACAGATTCATTGTCAGCCGAGAAGTGTGTGGTCTAGCATTGTCCTGTTGAAAATGAAATCCATTATGATTACGCTGGACAAAGAAGGGGAGAACAACGGGTGTCAAGATGTTGTCACAATATCTCCTGGCATTCAATGTCCCACGAACAATCATTAAATTTGTTTTTCCACCATAATGAATACCTCCCCAAACCATTAAACTGCCACCTCCGAACATATCCTTCTGCATTACAGTGCTTGCATGATATCGTTCATTCTTCCGACGCCATACCCGTATGCGACCATCGGCGAACTTCAATGTAAAACGGGATTCATCGGTAAACATCACTGCTCTCCAGTCCCTGTTTAACCAGCGCAGGTGGCGGTTTGTCCAGATAAGCCTTTGATGTTGATGGTGGAGTGTTAGCTCCATCCCTTTGTGCGGTCTTCGTGCATGTATTCCTAGTCTGTGAAGGCGATTACGTACTGTCTGGGCCGAAACCCTTGGCGTTAGTTGTTTGGGTCTACCAGATCGTGGCCTATCTCGTGCGGTTCCTGTTTGTCTGTATCTGTTAATCAATCTCCAAACTGTTGACCTATGGACATTAAATTGAATTGCGACGTCGGCAACGCTCATTCCGGCATCAACCATTCCAATAGCTCTCTGACGGTCATTTTCGGGGAGGCCTGGTCGACGCCCCATCCGAATTTTCAAAAAGTTTTGGTGTTTTTCTTACCAATGGTGTGTCTCTGAACGTCAGTGAAAAACAAATTTTAAATTTCCTTTTAAAAGTACAGGTTAACGAGGTAAAACATCGATTACACGTGTAAAGCTTAAATGGCGCGAAATCAATCACCCGGAAAAAAGTACGACCGTTTAAAATTCCAGGTAAACCTAAAGATTATATCAATAATGTTTAAATATTTTTTTGGCACAAACAAGGAAAATAAATTTGTGTTGCTAAACTTTTTTGGCTCAGTATATAAGGGTACTCTTCAAACTATTTTTTTTGGCTGTTTACTGACCAACCTCTGATGTAGGCAAGTTATTTTTTCAACCAAGATGTACATACATGCAAGAAAGCATATAGGGCTTTGATAGAGAAAAAATGTTGAAAAATAGATAATTTTAAAATCTTGTAAACAATCATTTGTTGGTATGACATCAATTGGTAGGTTGGGGGAAAGCGGCATTAATGTTTTTTTTTTATGAATTGGCAAACTGTTTTATGTTTAAATGTTAAAATAGATATTCTGAAATGTATAATTAAGATCTTTGTGAAACATTTCATGAATATTTTATCTTTCAATATTTGATACAGACATTCTGATACAAGTTTATTTTAGATCAATATCACTGTGAATCAGCTTACATAACTTTACATATTTTTCTAAATTTCTTTTTGACTATATTAGTATTTTTTAATATTCAACAAATATTTTTAGCCTGTAAGTCACTTATTTATATAAACCTTTTTCTATTGTATTTGTAATATTCCAATTTGATGTATGTTTCATGAAAGAGCAAAATTATGATAATATATTTGTTAAGATATAGTAATGCAAAAAATACATTGTTTCCATTGCTCTTTATCATTACATTTGTATAATTATTTTTTTTTTGGGGGGTGTCTCTAAATTGTAATATAACTAGTATTTACCATAGACATGTTGAACCAAACTACAGGAATTGTGCAATAGGACACCTGAGTTTTTCGACATCCGGCAAAAAATTAGGGTCCAAAGAATTTCTGTTAACTAAAATAAAACCTGTGTATTCCGACATCCTATACAATCCGACACATTTCTCTGGTTCCTTGGTGTGTCGGATTAGACAGGTTCCACTGTATTACTGTTCTTTTTTAATAACATTTCATGCACTCAGTTGTACACGTACCAGATGTGTGATGTAAGGTACAAAATGTTTTAACCTGAAAGGTGTTTTACTTTTCAAAAGTCTACAATTTGTAGAATTTGATATATTTTTCAGGTTTTTAGACACGAATCACAAAGACCATTATAAAGTTTATAATTTGTAAGTATTCAGTTATTTATTTAAATCGGTTGAATTAATCATTGAGGAATATAATCTCAAGATTGCATTTTCTGATATTTCTCTTTTGTCACATTTAGGGTACCAAACCGTACCATGTAAGGACAATTATTATAGAATGAAACATTTTGTAGGCATTAAGTTGTATAGGTTAATTTGGCATTGTTGCCATGAGATCCTGACCCATAGAATTGTATTCACAATCACATTTTTTAAGGTGAAAATGTTTCAACTAATACTCTTACTCTTAGAAGTATGGATACATACACATATTACAAGTTTATCAAATTGGTTAGATTATTTTGGCACCATATTTGAAGGAGTAAAGAAGGATTTGGATAGCAAGTGTCAGGAATACAACACACATATATCTTTAAGCGAGATTTTGAAACTGACAGATGGAAACTCTGTTTTTCTTATTGTGGTCTTTATAAGCATTAGATGAGAAGTTAGTTGAGATGTTACAGTAGCAGTTTCAGCAATATTTCAGATTGGAGATTGGGGACTTTTTTTATGTTCTCTGACATTAAAAATAAAACTCCCTGAACAGTGCATTCCAAATGTAGCACACAGATCTAGGACAGATATGTAGAGAATATATGTACAAAAGTATGTAAAAATATTTAGCTGTAAATTTGTTGCTGTAAACTTAAATTCAAAAGATTATGTCATTTAATCCAGAACAACATACAAGATTATGTTTTCTGTGTGTTAGTAGAAGGCATGTCTTATAAAACTGCATACATTGTGCAATCAATATTCATAAAATCAACCTCCGTAGAAATGACAAAATATAGCTTTAATTTACATAATCAAGAATAGAATTGAGTTTATTTATGGACAGTAAAAATGTTTTCTTTTGACTATTCTGTATATAAAGTAATATAGTTTTTCATCAGCTATCAGACACTACAGACATGAAGTTTCAATTAATGTATACCAGAGGCAAATCATATCTGAAAAGGGGGGAGGTACATTTTTGATTCTTAAAGGGGAAGGGGAACCAAATATTTGGCAAAAATCCCAGTGAATTTTTAAAATGATTAAATGCACCTGTGCATTGTATACATTTTCAGCTATAACTCTTTTAAAAAAGAACATTTAATGTTACAAAATGATGAGATATATAGGACACATACCATTTTTTGAGTTCAATACATGTCATGTTGATTGTAGACAATTAAATGATGGTTCCATTGATTTAGAAATTTAATAAGAAATGATTGGGTCTAATTTTACAAGTAAACAGGAAGAAAAATTCATTTAAAATGGAATTAAAAATCAAAAGTACAAAATCTACCCAACAGTTATCAAAAAGTCATATAATTTCTCTATTTAATAGAAACAGGAAGTGTTTGAATAACTTATTCAAAGCATACAAAGAAAGAAATAAGGAAGTAACCTTACAATTTACAGATATTGGCTTTCAGTATTAAAATTTAAACAGTAGTATAAAATTTTATATACAAAAGATCCAATGAATAATTTGATTTTTGATTCTGATGTTGGCTCGTTTACTTTTTTTTAATGAGTTTTACAGTTTTCAGAAACATTTTAACTAAATACAACAATTATAGTCCAAATACAATATTACAGTCAAACCTGTCTATAGCGACCATTAAAGGGAATTCTGAAAAAGGTCGTATAAGACAGGGAGTCTTTATATAGAGGTTATGATATTTGCTCCCAAAATCTTGAGAGGAAAAAAACCTAGTTCGGGTATATAATCCGCATCAACTTTTGACCCGCTCGTGCGGAGGACAAATGCATGAACAGAGTTTGAATTCAGGCAAGAAAAATCCACAGTGCTAATTTTATACTTTTAGACTAAGTTAATTGTTAATTCAAGTTCAGTCAGTGGACTAGTATTTATATATAAAACTGTACCTAACAGCCCTGCCTCCATCAATGATGGCTGCCATTATGAAAAATAGAATTTTCTTTATATGGCCAAAACTGTTTTCATTTTGAACTAGCTGTAATTTAAATTAGAACTACAGAATAAACAATTGTTATAGGCATTATAAAAAGATCTTAATCTATATATGAAGCAAACAAATGATCGTTGAAAATAAAATGAAGATTAACAGATGGCCAAATATATTTGTTTGATAAATAGTGTTAATTTAAGGGAGATAAATGGTTGAAGATTTTGAGAGTCTCTGGTTTTTCACGGATTTAATGTCATAAGATGTGAGTTGTTGATATATTGAGTTGGTCAAATCCACATCCAGAAATGTTTATAAATGACTAATTTGTACAGTTTTTTTGGGTCATTTTCTAAGAACGGAAAAGTTAATTTAGTGAAATTTCATGACACAGGGAGTAACTAACGATTTCCCTGATTAACTTATTAACAAACATGTAATAATGATCTCATTACAATGCAGAGAGGAAATAGATCTATGATAAAAATGAAATCAACATTGAAATTAGTACAGGATATCCTATGATTACTTGTATTGATTACAGGGAAAAATAAATGATGTTAGAATATATCATTCTCTATATATTCATGCAGTCTTCACGCTAACCCACTTGGCCGAAGCCCCGGACAAGTAAAACTGAAAATTGTGAAAATTATGAAAGAATTTGTTTGAATAATAAATAGAAAATTTTTCTAATTTTGGTTTTTGGGGCAAGTAGACCGTAAAAAAATGAAGGAAAAGACTGTACATCTCTTTATTTCCCTTCTATGTTCTTAGTAAGAAAAATTACACAAAGGATTAAACATTGATTTTCAATTTGTTTGTTTCTTTTAAGGGCCTGAGTGGCCCAATGAGTTAGGTAGTTGGATTACCTAACAACTCATGCAAGCCTATCACCAATACGGCATGGGTTCGCGCCCAGCTTTGTAAATTACAAAAAAGTGTGCACTCGACTCGCAGCCGCAAGTAATAAGTTTACCAGTTGCTTGCCCATGGTCGGTGGATCTATCCGGGTACTCCGGCTTCTTCCACCACTTAAACTGGTCGCCATGATATAGCTGAAATATTGCTGAAAGTGGCGCTAAGCACCAAAAATCAAATCAAATCAAATCACAATGGTGGTGACTATTCTATCATCCTAAAGGAACATGTGTATTTTCTCTTAATTTTGCTTTCAATTCAGAAAATACAAAGAAAAAAAAATGATTCTCTCCTATCCTGGCTTTGTTGATTGATTGGTGTTTTACACCAACCTTAGCAGTAATTCAGCTATATTGTGGAATTCCTGTCTTGGAAATTGTCCAGAACTTTAACAGAAGTCCTAGAAACCACATACAAATATGGATACCAGTAAACTAATGACAATAAAGACACAATGCAGTCAGGAAAGGAGTTGGTCTTATATAGGGGTGGGGACGTCACTCATATTAAATCCTTATTATACCCCCCGCAATGAAGTTGTAGGGGGGTATACTAGTTTCACCATGTCCGTCCGTCCGTCCGTCCGTCTGTAGACAAATCCTATGTCGTACGATAATTCGAGTTGTGTTTCTTAGAATCTTTTAAAATTTTATCAGCTGTTTACTGGTGAAGAGAGGAGGATCCCTTTCATTTTTGACGATTTTCACTTTTGCCGTTCCTGAGTTATTGGACTTGATATGACGGAAAATAGGATGTTTACCCTATGTCGTATGATAGCTTGAGTTGTGTTTCTTAGAATCTTTTAAAATTTTATCAGCTGTTTACTGGTGAAGAGAGGAGGATCCCTTTCATTTTTGACGATTTTCACTTTTGCCGTTCCTGAGTTATTGGACTTGATATGACGGAAATTAGGATTTTTACCCTATGTCGTATGATAACTCGAGTTGTGTTTCTTAGAATCTTTTAAAATTTTATCAGCTGTTTACTGGTGAAGAGAGGAGGATCCCTTTCATTTTTGACGATTTTCACTTTTGCCGTTCCTGAGTTATTGGACTTGATATGACGGAAAATAGGATGTTTACCCTATGTCGTATGATAGCTTGAGTAGTGTTTCTCAGAATGTTTTGAAATTTTATCAGCAGCTTACCGGTGAAGAGAGGAGGATCCCTGTCATTTTTGACGATTTTCACTTTTGCCGTTCCTGAGTTATTGGACATGATATGACGGAAATTAGGATTTTTACCCTATGTCGTATGATAACTTGAGTAGTGTTTCTCAGAATGTTTTGAAATTTTATCAGCAGCTTACCGGTGAAGAGAGGAGGATCCCTTTCATTATTGGTCGGAACAATCAGTAATGTTTTGGTTATGGAAATAGGTTGGACAGATGTGGGGAGTGGGGGGTATATCTTAGTGAGCTGTGTTCACAGTAATACTAGTTAAGATTAAGACGTATTTTAAATGTATACATCACATACATTTTGTATGTGTATTTATACTTACCATGGATTAACCTTTGTGTTGATTTACTGGGCATATAGATGTAATCTAAAGGAATTAATGGCTGTCATGCTCCATTTAATATAACCTTTAACTATAGATGGTAGTTGTCAAAAAAGTACGGGAAAAAAGGATTAAACATTGATTTTCAATTTGTTTGTTTCTTTTAAGAGCATGGGTTGCTCAGTGAGTTAGGTAGTTGGATTACCTAACAACTCATACAAGCCTATCACCAATACGGCATGGGTTTGCACCCGGCTTTGTAAATGACAAAAAGGGTGCACCCGACTCGCAGCCGCAAGTGATAAAGTTTACCAGTTGCTTGCCAATGGTCGGTGGTTCTCTCCGGGTACTCCGGCCTATTTCACCATTTAAACTGGTCGCCATGATATAGCTGAAATATTGCTGAAAATGGCATTAAACACCAAAAATCAAATCAAATCATGTTTCTTTTTATTGCATCTTGTGTCCTTGAAATATCAAACAGTTGTTGTTTTAGACAATTAAAGTACACATTAGTGTGTTCAGAGATCTTACTCTAAAGATGCAAACTAGTGTGTTCAGAGATCTTACACTGAAGATACAAACTAGTGTTTCAGACATCTTACTCTGAAGATACAAATTGGTGTGTTCATAGATCTTACTCAGAAGATACAATCTAATGTGTTCAGAGATCTTACGCTGAAGATACAAACTAGTGTGTTCAGAGATCTTACACTGACGATACAAACTAGTGTGTGCAGAGATTGTACACTGAAGATACAGACTAGTGTGTTCATAGATCTTACACTGAAGATACATACTAGTGTGTTCATAGATCTTACACTGAAGATACAAACTAGTGTGTTCAGAGATCTTAATCTGAAGATACCAACTAGTGTGTATAGAGATCTTACTCAGAAGATACAATCTAGTGTGTTCAGAGTTCTTACGCTGAAGATACAAACTAGTGTGTTCAGAGATCTTACACTGACGATACAAACTAGTGTGTGCAGAGATCTTACTCTGAAGATACAAACTAGTGTGTTCAGAGATCTTATACTGAAGATATAAAGTAGTGTGTTCAGAGATCTTACTCTGAAGATAGAAACTAGTGTGTTCATAGATCTTACACTGAAGATACAGACTAGTGTGTTCAGAGATCTTACTCTGAAGATAGAAACTAGTGTGTTCAGAGATCTTACTCTGAAGATAGAAACTAGTGTGTTCAGATATCTTACTCTGAAGATAGAAACTAGTGTGTTCAGAGATCGTACACTGAAGATACAAACTTGTGTGTTCAGTGATCTTACTCTGAAGATAGAAACTAGTGTGTTCAGATATCTTACACTGAAGTTAGAGACTAGTGTGTTCAGTGATCTTACACTAAAGATACAAACTAGTGTGTTCAGAGATCTTACTCTGAAGATACAAACTAGTGTGTTTAGTGATTTTACTCTGAAGATACAAACTAGTGTGTTCAGTGGTCTTACTCTAAAGACACAAACTAGTGTGTTCAGAGATCTTACTGTGCCACATGTATTAACTGCTACCTCTGTTCACTCAGACGTTATCTATGGGAGAGTAATTATGTCTCCCCTTCGAACGAAGGGGGACATATTGTTTTAGTCTGACTTTTTCTTCCTTTTCCGCTTCTTCCGCTTCTTCTCAGCGAAGCTTGTCCGGACCATAACTTTTTTGTCTTTTGAGATAGGTCAATGATATTTGGTATGTGGGTGCATGACCATAAGACGGTGTGTCGCGTACCGTAATGACCTTCGTTGGACCTTGACCGTTGACCTCAAGGTAAAATAATTGTTTTATAAATAGTATCACTTGTTAAGGGGAGACATAAGTTTTAGGTATCTAAAACAGTTCTTCCTAGTTCATTGTCTATTTTCAGGACCACAATTTACCGCAACTTGTATTAATAACAGTTTTATTTTTCAGATGTATTGAGAGGTCATATGATCCTGATCGATTCCATGGCAGAGTTATGGTTTATCCATTTGAGGACCACAATCCACCAACGCTAGAATTAATCAAAGCATTATGTGAAGACCTGGATGATTGGTTGAAGAAAGACAATAACAATATAGCTGCCATCCACTGCAAAGCAGGAAAAGTAAGTTGTTTCCCTTGAGTTATGATAATAAGTGTTAACTTTTTTATTTTAATTTCCTTGATGAACAGATTGAACAGTCTGAAGTTGAAAAACATTTCCAAATCATGACATTTAATTTAACTATTTAATAGCAAGAAGGAAAAAATTAGCAAGCATGACTTGTTCTCCGTGACCGTTATTACCCCACCTGACCCTAAGGACGTCCGTCGTCCGTCTGTCGTTAGCTTTTTGCATTTTAATCAACTCCCCTAAAACCACGGGCCAATTTGAAGCAAACTTTGGTGGAATGGTCCTTGGGTGGTCCCCTTTCAGAATTGTGTCCGACAATTCCTCCAGCCAACCAAGATGGCTTCCATTACTGAAAATAGAAAATTCGGCAAAAAATAACTTAAAAATTATCTTCTCTGAAACTGCTGGGCCAATTGGGCCCAAACTATGGTGGAATGGTCTTCAGATGGTCCTCTTTGAGAATTGTGTCCGACGACCCCGGCCGCCAACCAAGATAGCCGTCGTTACTAAAAATAGAAAATTTGGCAAAACATCACTTAAAAATTATCTCCTCTGAAACTACTGGGGCAATTAGGCCTAAACTATGTTGGAATGGTCTTTAGGTGGTCATCTTTCAGAATTGTGTCCGACAACCCCGGCCGCCAACCAAGATGGCCACCGTTAGTAAAAATAGAAAATTCAGCAAAAAATCACTTAAAAATTATCTCCTCTGAAACTGCTGGGCCAATTGGGCCCAAACTATGGTGGAATGGTCTTTAGGTGATCCCCTTTCAGAATTCTATCCGACGACCTCGGCCGCCAGCCAAGATGTCCGCCATTACTAAAAATAGAAAATTTGGCAAAAAATCACTTAAAAATGATCTCCTCTGAAACTGCTGGGTCAAATGGGCCCAAATGATGGTGAAATGGACTTTAGATGGTCCCCTTTCATAATTATATCCGACAAGCCCGCCCGCCAAAGTAGATGGCGGCCATTGCTAAAAATAGAAGGTTCGCAAAAATTCACTTAAAAATTATCTCCTCTGAAACTGCTGGGCCAGTGGGGCCCAAACTATTGTGAAATGGTCATTAGTGGTCCCCTTTCAGAATTGTGTCTGGTGAGCCCATGCAACCTGCATGCGAGATTGTCGCTATCAGCAGACATAGTTTTTACATAGGATCATGGGTTAAATGCTTAAAAATGTTCTACTGTGAAAGTAGTTACCCATCCAATTTAAAGTAAACATGGCATAGATGGTCCTTAGGTGTTCCCTTTCAAAATTGTTTCCAATGACCCTCACCTCCATCCAAGAAGCATAGGATAGAAAATTCATAGAAAAAAAAATACTAAAAAATTATCTCATCTGAAACTGCTGGGCTAATTTGGCCAGTAGTTTGTTGGAATGGTCCTTGGGTAGTAGCTTTTCAGAATAATGCTCTACTACACCAGTGGCCAACGAAGAAGGCAACTTTTACTAAAAATCAGAACTTATTGGAAATATAGCTAAGTGACAAATTATCTTTCAGTAGTATGTCAACGGATTTGACTACAGAATCTTCCATATACTTAGCAATAATTATTGCTTTTCTTTTTTGGGGCCAACTTTGAGCCAGGTGAGCGATTACAGGCTCCTAGGAGCCTCTAGTTATGTTTTCTGTTTAATAAAGCATCTAAAAAGGTGCGAATTGTACAAGTCATTCAACAAGAAAGTTGAGATTTTGACAGTGTAAAAAAGTATACCACTCATTTTAGAAGAACTTTATTTTTTTTAATATAATGCTGCTTTTATATATATATGAAAAAAAGTATACTATCTTCTACTAACAAAATTTATATTAAGAGAGAATGTTATTGAGTAACAGTATTTATTTGGTTTTGTCAATGCCATTTTACTTTGTATTACTTACTTATACATGTATAAGCGTGACCCATGTGATAGTTGGATTTACTACTACCTATGCAATCAGTGCCTATCACCACTAATGTGAGTTCAAATCCCATTCATGGCAAGGTGTACTCCATACAACATTATGTGTTAGTTTGTCGTTGACTTGCGACAGGTCAGTGATTTTCTACGGATACATTGCTTCCTCCACCAATAAAACTGACCGCCACGATATAACTAAAATATTGTTGAAAGCGGTGTTAAGCACCACAATCCTAACCCATCTATATAAGCTACATGATTAAATATCTTGAGGGTAAAAGTGCTGATGTATTCTGTTGAATTCTAATCCAGTCTGTGCCAAAAACATTTTGACAAACTAGCCCGAACAACATTTTAGATAAAAAAAATTATTAAGCAAATTTTATGTAATTTTTACTAGCGTGAACCAATTTGTACTAGATAGACTGGGGCATAGGGCTAGTGGTTTTTGGGGCAGACGGTAATCACTCTGACAGTCAGTTTTATCAGTATAAGGATAGTGGTTTTTAGGGCAGACGGTAATCACTCTGACAGTCAGTTTTATCAGTATAAGGCTAGTGGTTTTTGGGGCAGACGGTAATCACTCTGACAGTCAGTTTTATCAGTATAGGCTTAGTAGTTTTTGGGGCACACTGTAATCACTCAGTTTTATTAGTATAGGGCTAGTAGTTTTTGGAGCAGACGGTAATCACTCTGACAGTCAGTTTTATCAGTATAAGGCTAGTGGTTTTTGGGGCAGACTGTAATCACTATGACAGTCAGTTTTATCAGTATAAGGCTAGTGGTTTTTAGGGCAGACGGTAATAACTCTGACAGTCAGTTTTATCAGTATAAGGCTAGTGGTTTTTGGGGCAGACGGTAATAACTCTGACAGTCAGTTTTATCAGTATAAGGCTAGTAGATTTTGGGGCAGACGGTAATCACTCTGACAGTCAGTTTTATCAGTATAGGCCTAGTGGTTTTTGGGGCAGACGGTAATCACTCTGACAGTCAGTTTTATCAATACTGATCATGAAGACATCTATAGTTATTTATTACATCTGTCTCTTTCTAATCAATAACTGAACATTAACATCAACTGTATCTGTAGATAATAAAATGTGCTGTCTTCACCTAGTCTTTTATTTGGGGCCGTCGTGGACGTGATCGTATGGTAGTTGGATTTACTGCTACCTATGCAATCAGTGCCTATCACCACTGATGTTGTGAGTTCAAATCTCAATCAGGGAGAGGTGTACAACATTATGTGATAAAGCTTGTCACTGATTTGTGGAAGGTCGGTGGTTTTTTCCAGGTCCTCCGGTATCCTGCACCAATAAAACTGACCGCCATGATATAACTGAAATATTGTTGAAAGTGGCGTTAAACGTCATCAAACCAACCAAACCAACCAACTAGTCTTTTAGTTTGATCAAATTGTCAGACAATAATACTTGTTCTCTATAAGTTGATAATGTGTTGTATTTCTGGAAAAAAAGAAAAATTCTTAAATCACAATACATATATTTGGTGGTAAAGACTCATTCTTAGATGAAAAGCTTCCAGTTTTGTGAGGGAATTTCTTATTTGACAAGTTAATATCCCTATGTAGGTAAATCTACTGCACAGAACACCAACAATTTCACTTCAGCTAACTTTTGACAATTATTAGCTTTGGATATCGTGAAGGTGGAACATTGTTGATGATATAGAAAAAGGCATGATTACTAGAAATGTCACCTTTGTAACTTTGGTTTCAGAGAATATCTATGTAGTTATTATTATTATTAAAAATAATAATAATAATAAATATTTATTCTGTTTCTATGGTTTCCAAAAGAAATTGAATGGAACTGAAAGATGAGTAAAATATTTAGTAAACAAAAACATTTTTTAAACTTCACCATAAGAAACAGAGTACCCGTATAAATTGTTTTTTTTTTATTTCCAGGGAAGAACTGGGGTGATGATCTGTGCATATATGTTGCATTGTAATCAATTTGAAACTTCAAAAGAAGCCCTCGCATTTTATGGTAACGCTCGTACTCAGGATGAAAAGGTTTGTAATAATAGTGCAGATATAATTACTGTCTTCAACCTTCTAAAAAAGCATTTTTTTTATGTCCATTGTAATCATTTGTGTATTATGAAAGTGTAGGAAACAGATTTCAGTCTTTGATGAACTTTAATCCACACTTCTCTTTATCAATGAGAAGTTTTAATCCACACTTCTCTTTGTCAAGGAGAAACTTTAATTCACACTTCTCTTTATCATGGAAAAGCTTTAATCCACACTTCTCTTTATCAAGGAGAAGCTTTAATTCACACTTCTCTTTATCAAGGAAAAACGCTTTAACCCACACTTCTCTTTATTAAGGAGAAGCTTTAATCCACACTTCTATTTTTCAAGGAGAAGCTTTAATCCACACTTCTTTTTGTCAAGGAGAAGCTTTAATCCACACTTCTCTTTATCAAGCAGAAGCTTTAATCCACTATCACAATGTACTATTAAACAACCTGCTAAAGATAACTATGTTAGAGATAATAATTTATACTTTGTGTCATCAAGTTTCAAATCTGTTGAAATGGACTGAAATGAAAACTACTTACCACTTTACGTCCGGCTATAGTGCGAGCTGAAATTTTGGTGGATTTGGTCAGAAATACAAAATATTGGTATATGTTGTAAAACAACATTGTTTTCATATTTAACTGAGATATGGCTATACATAAACAACCCAGTGTCCAATTAGAAACAAAGATGGCCACCATATCAAATCTCCATAGAGAAAGTGAAGGACGTATTAATTCATTCAAATTTTCAATGGAGGATATAAATCATGGCCCATTTACCTTGTGATGGAGCATAAAGCATTTGATTTTCAATGCAAAAGGGTAAGGAATGGGCATATAAAAGTAAGTACCATATTCAGTGATTCCAAAGGTATTTTTATTTTAATTGGACAATCGGTCCAGTAGAAAATACACTTGACCGAACTGAAACATATTTTATTTTAATGGACATTTGCTACTTTGAATCTATAAATTTACTGGTATCAGATTGAACATTTGGTCCAGTAAATAATTACAATTAACCAGACAGAATCAATTTTTACTGAACTTTGTCCAATTTCTAACACGCCACGATATAGCTGAAATATTGCTAAAGTTGGCGTTAAGACACCAATCAATCAATCAATCCAATTTCTAACGGACCTTCGGAATAACCTCATATTTTGGAAAAATAGATCATGTGACAGATTATAGGTCTGTTATATGTGATTACTTTGTAGCAACCTGTCTATCTATTGTGAACAACATATTTAGTCTTGAATCTTTTAACAGTTGTAAACAATCTTGGTGCTGTAATGGTTAGCATACTCACTTCAATCCCCAATCAAGACCAATCAAAGACTATAAAATTGGTATTTGCTGAAACCCTGCTGAGCATCAAACATTAAGAAGTATGAGCAAAGACTGGTTGGCTCTGAGTCGTGATAATGTGTCTTAGTGGAGCAACATATCTAACCGTGGACTTTTTCCAGTGAACTAACACTATAAAACTACCTGTACAATCAGTGTCTATCACCACTAAAGTTGTGAGTTTGAATCCCTCTAATGGCGAAGTGTACTCGATACAAGTTTATGTGATAAAGTTTGTCAGTAACTTGCAGCATGTCGGTAGTTTTCTGGTTTCCTCCACCAATAAAACTGACCGCCACGATATAACTGAAATTAACCCTAACACTGAAATACTGTTAACTTGGTGTTAAAACAACAATATATTATAAAGAAAAGTACATTTGTTTTAATTTGTTTATTTCAGGGTGTGACCATCCCAAGTCAAAGAAGATATGTAGAATATTATGGGTATTTAATTAGAAACAAATTAGAGTACAAGTCAGTGCCATTATTACTAAAGGAGATAGAGTTTATAACAGTTCCAATGCATAATGGAAGTGGTTGTTGTAAGTTTAGAACATGTTATTTTGCTTGTCTGGAATGTGGTACACCGCATCGATGGTGTAATTTTTGGCATGTTCGCCTCGAGTGCAGTAGATCGTGGGTTTCAGCCCTATTCGGGTCAAACCAAAGACTATGAAATTGGTATTTGTTGCTTCTCTGCCAAGAATACTGCATTAAGGAGTAAAGGCAAAGATTTGTTGTCTCAGAATCAGGAAATTGTGTCAGAGTGGAGCAACAAGTCTTTCTTTTGACTTATGTAAGCGAGCTAGGAATATAAAAATAGAACTAAGTGTGTTGTGGACATCATCATCATTTCATCGAAATGCAACTGATATAGCTGAAACAACAACTGATATAGCTGAAACAACAACTGATATAGCTGAAACCTTGGTGTTAAACAACAACCACTCATTCACAATTACGCCAGTTTCCTTCACAACTAAGATTGACAACCACAATAAAACTGTAATATTGTTTGAAAGTGGCAATAGTCAACCATAAGACATAATTCACTTAATTTCAGTTGTTTTTCTGAATCCTAAACCATTCAGAGGCTGTGGTGGTTGTGATAGTATGGTAGTTAGATTTACAACTACCTGTGTAACCAGTGGCTATCACCACTAAAGTTGTGAGTTCGAATCCCGTTCATGGCGAGGTATAGTGGTGTACTCGATACAACATTATATGATCAAGTTTTCTCCGGGTACTCCGGTTTCCTCCACCAATAAAAAGTGAATACATATGTATCTAATAAATGAGAACCATGGAGTAATAACAAAACTTTTGATACTTTGTTACTTGTATTGTAAAGATATATTTTGTAAATTAACTTACCGACTTGGTGGTGTAATGGTTTGAACGTTGGTTCAATCCTTGATAGGGTCTAACCAAGGCCATAAATTGTAATTTGCTGCTTTTCTGTTACATATGCAGCCTTAAGGAGTAAGAGCAAAGACTCGTTGGCTCAAAATCAGAATAATGTGTCTACCTGGAGTGACATGTCTACCTTCTAACTAATAATGTGTCTACCTGGAGTGGCATGTCTACCTTCTGACTGTTGTATCAGTGAGCTAGCACTATAAAAATCCACCTCATTAAACAACAATTACTCACTCACTCACCTCAAAATTAAGTTTGATGTCAGTAAGCACTAATTAGCTTCCTTATTGTCTATATCTAGCACCACACTTTGAGGTATATCTTAAGACAGTGAGAGTGTATACATCAAAAGTATATGAAGACATAAGGAAAGGATCAAATTCATTCCACATGCCAGTAGAAGAGTCTGTACCTTTGTGTGGGGATATCAAAGTTGTTTTCTACAATAATTCAAGGATGAAGAAAAAGGTATATTAAAAGATCAGAATTGTCTTGGTGTAACAAGCTACGTATATATTATTTTATTTATGAAATTTTTTTGTTTGTTTGTAATAGGTCATTATGAAAATTCTACCATTTTTGTTGTTGTTGCGGAATTAGAAGTGTGAAAATTCCAAGAAAATCTTTATTTGAAATTACTAATATGTTAAATCAAGCCATTAACACTATGTACAGTATCTAAAGTTCGTTGACAAATTTTCAAAACCACATTCATATTTATCAAGTACAAAATGTCAAATGTTTATATACTTTTTGTTTAATAACATTCTTGTTCAAAATTAAAGCAATTATTTTTTTTTTTATTATTAAAAAAGGAAGGAAAGTAAAGTTTAATAATAAATTTATATTAAATTGAAAAAAGGATGTATTGGGTATAAATACACATATATCAAACTTTGTAATCAGTTGGATGTTATTTTTTTTTATTTGCAAAATAGTCTCAAAGTTGATTAAAAAACCTTTAATTAACAAATACATTTTATGCTAATACATTAGGCACATGTACTAAATTTATTGTTGAGTTTCGTTAACCTCCTCTTCTCTGATGTAACATGATTTTCTTACAATGATTGACAAGTTAAATTTGCCACTTCTCTGATGTAACATGATTTTCTTACAATGATTGACAAGTTAAATTTGCCACTTCTCTGATGTAACATGATTTTCTTACAATGATTGACAGGTTAAATTTGCAACTTCTCTGATGTAACATGATTTTCTTACAACGATTGACAAGTTAAATTTGCCACTTCTGTGATG
>MJUT01052108.1:739303-755454 GCA_002080005.1 Gigantidas platifrons
GTTAAATTTGCCACTTCTGTGATGTAACATGATTTTCTTACAATGATTAACAGATTAAATTGTCCACTTCTCTGATGTAACATGATTTTCTTATAATGATTGACAGGTTAAATTTGCCACTTCTGTGATGTAACATGATTTTCTTACAATGATTAACAGATTAAATTTGCCACTTCTCTGATGTAACATGATTTTCTTACAATGATTGACAGGTTAAATTTGCCACTTCTGTGATGAATATGATTTTCTTACAATGATTGACAGGTTAAATTTGCCACTTCAGTGATGTAACATGATTTTCTTACAATAATTGACAAGTTAAATTTGCCACTTCTGTGATGTAACATGATTTTCTTACAATGATTAACAGATTAAATTTGCAACTTCTCTGATGTAACATGATTTTCTTACAATGATTGACAGGTTAAATTTGCCACTTCTGTGATGTAACATGATTTTCTTGCAATGATTGACAGATTAAATTTGCAACTTCTCTGATGTAACATGATTTTCTTGACAGGTTAAATTTGTCACTTCTGTGATGTAACATGATTTTCTTACAATGATTGACAAGTTAAATTTGCCACTTCTGTGATGTAACATGATTTTCTTACAATGATTAACAGATTAAATTTGCCACTTCTCTGATGTAACATGATTTTCTTACAATGATTGACAGGTTAAATTTGTCACTTCTGTGATGTAACATGATTTTCTTGCAATGATTGACAGATTAAATTTGCAACTTCTCTGATGTAACATGATTTTCTTGACAGGTTCAATTTGTCACTTCTGTGATGTAACATGATTTTCTTACAATGATTGACAAGTTAAATTTGCCACTTCTGTGATGTAACATGATTTTCTTACAATGATTAACAGATTAAATTTGCCTCTTCTCTGATGTAACATGATTTTCTTACAATGATTGACAGGCTAAATTTGCCACTTCTGTGATGTAACATGATTTTCTTGCAATGATTGACAGGTTAAATTTGCAACTTCTCTGATGTAACATGATTTTCTTACAATGATTAACAGATTAAATTTGCCACTTCTCTGATGAAACATGATTTTCTTACAATGATTGACAGGTTAAATTTGCCACTTCTGTGATGAATATGATTTTCTTACAATGATTGACAAGTTAAATTTGCCACTTCAGTGATGTAACATGATTTTCTTACAATGATTGACAAGTTAAATTTGCCACTTCTGTGATGTAACATGATTTTCTTGCAATGATTGACAGATTAAATTTGCCACTTCTCTGATGTAACATGATTTTCTTACTACAATGATTGACAGGTTAAATTTGCCACTTCTGTGATGTAACATGATTTTCTTGCAATGATTGACAGATTAAATTTGCCACTTCTGTGATGTAACATCATTTTCTTACTACAATGATTGACAGGTTAAATTTCCAAAGGTATTGGGTTTTTTTAACAACAATAATATTTTATTCAAATGCTTGTTACGACCAGCTTCATAAGCCCAAGCTTCTTATGAAACAATATATATAATATAAATATAGAGAAATTTATAGACACAATTATATTAAAATAATTCATATTCAAATAGTTTACAAATAATTCTGTAGTCTTTTTAGAAATGAACTTTTCTGAATTATATTATTTCCACCATATATTTGAAGGTATTCCCTAACAAACAATGAGTAAACATCAAGTCTTTTAGTTTTTTGCTCTGAAATGTAATATGCCTTATTTGAAAATCCAATGATTGTAAGAAAATAATTGAAGTCATAATAGGTTTTATCGAATATTTTATAACCGAATACAAGATGATATAAAGTTATGTCATTTTCTATTCCACTCTTTTTTAACAATTCTTTTATTTTCCCCAAAAACTGTTTGAAAAAAATACAAGTCATAAAGTAGTGACTATAGTCTTCCACTATATTACATAAATTGCATAAACTATTTTTCATGATTTTCCATTTTAAAAGTAATTTTTTAGTAGGAATAATGAAATGTAATCATTTCCATCTGAAAACCTTCAACTTATTTTCTCCTAAATAATTAAATATAAAATAACATACTGTTTCACATTTTGGTAGTTCTTGTTGTAAATAAGTATTCCATGTATTAAAACCAATTGGTTTTTGTAAATTTCTCATTGAGAAGCAAATCATAAAAAAAAAATTCTTTAGGATTGAAAATTTATAGGGATTTCCCTTAATTAATACATAATGTTTTAAAATATTGACTACACTTTTTTTTGGAATTTTCGGTTTTAATTATATCTACTCATTCTTTTGGAATTGCTTTTTTGATAATGGTGAATTCTGTGATCCAATTGGATTTATTATTCAAACGGTTTCAAATAACATTGTGTGATATCTCCCCATTTTCATCTAATATATCATTTACATAAATCAAATCACTATTTATCCAATTATTTAACAGCAGAGTTTTGTGATCAAACTTGATAAATTTTTTCCCCATATAATTTGTTTTCTGATGTGTGCAAAATTTAAGGGTGTTCTAGTTTGACCACCTCCTATTTTGTTCCAACTTCGAAGTACTTCTCCATAAAATTCAGGAATCTGTTTAGTATATTGTTAACTGTAATATTATCTAAATTCTGTGAGAATACTAACCATTCTTTTCCTAATTTTGCAAGGGGGTTTGCCTGCCACGCAAAACTAAACCCTGCACCAATAATTACAGTCTGTCTTCCTCATTGTCCATATAAATACGCCACATTTCCCTGATACGATGTATACCCTTTATACATTGTGAGGGTACCCTTACTCCAATAGCCTTGTATATCTCTACATTAGTTAGCCACAAGGATCGTGCGGGTTTTATAGATGAACCAAAAACATCCTCGTCTTTAAGAAAGACTGGTTTGACCTTTTCACTGGATGCATTACTTTTTATCCCCCCCCGCGATAGCGGTGAGGGGATATAGTAATAGCGGCCATCTGTCTGTCTGTCTGTCTGTCTGTCTGTCTGTCTGTCTGTCTGTCCATCCGTCACACTTTCTTCAGACCCTGGATCGTTTAACTTAACAGATATTTCGTATCGTTTGCGTTTTTCGTTCGTTTCGTTTGCGTGTATCGTTCGTTCGTTTTTCGTTTTCCGTTCGTTTGCGTTTCGTGCGTGTAATTTGTTCTTTCGTTTCGTGTATTGTTCGCCAGTTTAATTATACGAACACACGAAACAAAATACGAACGAACGATACACGAAACGAACGATACACGATACACGAAACGAACACACGCTACGATTTCCAGTTTAAAGCAATTACTACAATTTGAATCTTACTATTACTAAAAAAAATTAATTAAAGTGTAAAGAAAATGTAACATATACAAACATGTATTTCCTGTATTTACATGTACCAGTAATTTTGTACAATAAGGGAAAACATATTTAATAAATGCATTTTTTCTATAATTTACTCTAGGACAAGTAAACAAGAATTCATCTACAAAAAAAATGTACATGTATGTAAACAAACGCCTCTGGCAGTTTCACCTGGGAAATACATGCACTGCAGGTGTGAAATGTCAACTCTTACATTTGTAATTTCATTCTAATTAACAATTATATGACCTTTTGAAGCCACACACCTCTCGGACAGCTTAACAGAGAAAATAACTGATACACCTATGTCTGGTTGGAATTGTCAATTCAGAATCCGAATAATTATAAATATAAATTCTGTATAATTATGTAAATATAAATTATGTATATTTATATAATTAAATAAATATAAATTATGTTTAATTATATAAATAGAAAGTCATATTTGGAAGTTAAATATATGAGATTTAAAATTTAATCATAAATATAATTATTAAACACATTGGTAATATAAACTATTTAATATAAATTGTATTATCCTATTACTTTACCGACTAATTTATCATTTATATATATATAACTTGCTTATTAAATATAAGATTACAGAAGTTAATCACATCAATTTGCACAAAAGTCATTCAAATAATAACACGATGCTATTCGCGTATCGTGCGTTCGTTTCGTGTATCGTTCGTTTGTTTCGTGTATCGTGCGTTCGCTTCGTGTATTGTGCGTTCGTTGCGTGTATCGTGCGTTTGTTTCGTGTATCGTGCATTCGTTTCGTATATCGTGCGTTTTTCGTGTCGTTCATGTGAAGCGTTCGTTCGTTTTTCGTTCGTTTCGTTTGCGTTTTTCGTTCGTTTGCGTTTCGTGTGTAGTGTAAACTTATACGATCATTTAGGCGATAACTTGAGTAAACATGGATAGATTTGAATAATTTTTTGCATGTGGCTTGTAATTATCATTATCTTGGATGGGTTCTAACATGGAAATATTTGAAGCAATGGTTTTGGAGGAAAATCTTTAGTTTTTGGTTGAAAAATCACCAATTTTGAGAATTGTGTCTTGTTTACGCAATAACTTTAGTAAACATGGATAGATTTGAATAATATTTTGCAAGTAGCTTGTAATTATCATTATCTTGGATGGGTTCTAACATGGAAATATTTGAAGCAAGTATTTTGGGGGAAAATGTTAGATTTTGGTTGAAAAATCACAAATTTTGAGAATTGTGTCTTGTTTATGTGATAACTTTAGTAAACATGAATAGATTTGAATAATCTTTGCATGTGGCTTGTAAGTATGTTATACATTAAGACTACAAGGCTGCTTTCTATAAATATATAAAACTAAATATTATGCAAGTGCGGGGGGATACGTCGCGCATTCATGCGCTAGCTGGGCGGTTCTTTTATTGTATTTGTGTTTGTGTTTGTATATTCATTTCCTTTGCCATCGTCTTTTACGATCTCCACGTAAGATGCCATGTTTCCTTTATTTACACTTTTTTCTTCGTCTAAAATGTCATTTTCTACTGGTTTCATGCCACGTAGACTCTGGATCAATTGCTCAATTTGAGCCTCACTGAATTGTCCATTCAAGTATTGACTATTTGTAGACATAGCTTACTTTTTCAAAATAAATTTAAACTTTTTTCGGAGTACCCACTTAGTAGACCTTGGCATACTAAGGGACATAATCATTATATTTGCCAAGGTATTGTTGTTGCATTCTGTTATGCATCAAATGTTTGTTCCATATCATACAAGTTATATTCAAGAGAATGTACTGCAGTCTGAATGTCATTATCCTTATCTTGTAGAAACTCCAAATATATATCTGCATTTATTAAAGTAGCTTTTATAATAAGAATTATTAAGTTACTGTTATATGAATACTTGCTGTATCTAATTTTTTTGTAAAGTTAGTTCTCTGTTATATGGTAGTCTGTGAACTATTGGAAATTGATGTTGAAATGCATAGAGATATAAATAATTGTCACTGGTCTTAAACAGATAACCGTAACCCAAGTTACGATGATCACAAGATTGCGGTTTTCAAATCATTGTGATTTGTTTTTTTCTATTTTTCTCGATTTACAGAAAATTTCATTAAACTAAACAGTAAAATTGATAAAAAAAAATATTTTCTCCTGATTCCAGATTATTGAAATTAGATTGCCGTTGATTTGGCGTTCGCCATCTTTGCATCATGGTAATATAAGTTACAGTCATTTGTTTCAACAAGAGATTTAGTGAATCGTAGACCTTAATTTCTGACTACATTCTTCTCTCTCTTGTACTATTGTAAATTCTGATCATATAAAGAATTTGTCTTATTACAGGGGAGACAGATATTTTATCATTGTAAACAATTATACATGTTACAGACTCCAAGGGGGCTGTCATGGTCGTGATCATATGGTAGTTGGATTTATAACTACCTATGCAACCGGTGCCTATCATCACCAACGTTGCGAGGTCGAACCCCACTCAAGTGAGGTGTACTTGATACAGCATTATGTGATAAAGTTTGTCATTGATTTGTGACAGGTCGGTGGATTTCTCCGGATACTCCTGTATACCTCCACCAATAAAACTGACCGCCATGATATAACTGAAATAGTGTTGAAAGTGGTGTTAAACACCATAACCCTAGCCCTACAAACTCCATTGAGTTTTTAGTTCTAGTGGTCTTTTAAGAGTGGTTTCATTAATCATTTTACACAGTAATATCCTGAAGTCATTGTAATGTTATGCAGTTAAGAACAGATCACATTGACTTTTACTTTTCATACAAAGGTTTGATCATTATTTTTACCTCACCTGGCCCAAAGAGCCATGTGAGCTTTTGTCATCACTTTGCGTCTGTCGTCGGCAGCAGCATCGTCGTCGTCGTCCGCGTCTGTAAACTTTTCATATTTTTATCTTCTTCTCTGAAAGCACTGAACAGAGTTGAACCAAACTTGGCAGCAATATTCATTGGGAGGTTCTCTACCAGATATGTTATTTTGGTGCAGATCTGAAATCCAACATGGCTGCCAGGGCCAATAATGTGTTCTGGTTGGTTGAAACTTTGAAAATCTTCTTGTCAGAAACTACTCAGCCGATGGAATTGTAACAATATAGAAATGATGACTGGGTGGTCCTCTACAAAGTTTGTTATTTTTGTGCCGATCGCATATCCAAGATGGCCGCCATGACTCGACTTAGTTTAACATTGGATCCTATGGAAAAAATGTTTAAAAGTCTTTTCCTCTGAAACCAGTAAGTCAATTCAAAGCAAACATGGCATGAATGGTCCTTAGGTGGTCAACTTGTAAAATTATGTCCTGTGACCCCGAACTCCATCCAAGATGGCCGCCGTAAGCGGACATAGTTTTAACATAGGACCCTATGGGGAAAATGTTTAATTTTTTTTTCCTCTGAAACCAGTAAGCCAATTTAAATCAAACATGGCATGAATGGTTCTTAAATGGTCAACTTTCAAAATTATATCCAGTAACCCTGACCTCCATCCAAGATGGCCACGATCAGCGGACATAGTTTTAACATAGGACCCTATGGGAAATATGTTTAAAAATCTTCTCTGAAACCAGTAAACCAATTTAAAGCAAATATGGCATGGATGGTCCTTAAGTGGTCAATTTTCAAAATTGTGTTCGGTGAGCCTGACCTCCATCCAAGATGGCCGCCTTCAGCGGACATAGTTTTAACATAGGACCCTATGGGAAAAAATGTTTTAAAATCTTCTCCTCTGAAACCAGTAAGCCAATATAGCAAACATGTCATCAATGGTCCTTAGGTGGTCAACTTCCAAAATCGTGTTCAGTGACCCCGATCTCGGTCCAAAATGGCTGCCGTCAGCGGACATAGTTTTAACATAGGACCCTATGGGAAACTTATTTAAAAGTCTTCTCTTAAACCAGTCAGCCAATTTAAAGCAAACATGGCATGGATGGTTCTTGGGTAGTATACTTTCAAAATTGTGTCCGGTGACCACGACCTCCATGCAAGATGGCTGCCATGAGCAGACATAGTTTTAACATAGAACCCTATTGGATTTGAATAATAACTTAGATGTATTCGGCATGCAGACATTCTTAAGAGGGCTTATTTATGTCAGGTGAGCGATACAGGCTCACCTGAGCCTCTAATTTAAATGTATTCATCCTGAAATCAGAATAACACTTCCAGACTTTTATTGGAGGTATTGCCACCACTTTGCATCTGCTGTTGTCTTTGGCATTGCCGTCCTTTGTATCCAATATCTTTTCATATTTCAATACTATTCTCTGGAAACAACAGAGCAAATAAAGACAAGCTTGGTAGAAATATTACCTTGATGGTCTTCAACATATTTAATCTGATTTTCATTTCATTTGTACGTTAGATATCATGCAATCATCCCCACGAGGTGCTCATTTAGGAAGTATATCATTCTTTTATTAGTCTTGTCTTGTTTTTAGTTATTGATTTGGACAGATTCCGTGAGGGTAATTATATCAATTTGTGTTAATTGCACTGATTTTAGAGTGTATTATAATAAATTGCCAATGTATCTAAGATAATGAATTTACAGTAGTTGGCAGACACAGATCCAACCTGTACACAATTATTTTACTATATAGATTATAATAGACTGTCAAGGATTGACACTGTAGAAAATTGGTTATGAGTTAAGAAAAACTGCAGAGCATAGCATAGCATTACAAGGCAACATTTGTTTTAGGGAATATACAAATCTTCTTTCAAGAAAGCATATAAAAAGAAAAGAACCCCTCCCCATGAATCATAAAATTGACTAGTTTTGACATACAAAAGAGCAGTCCTGTCAGGATATACCTTTAAGAAGGGGATATCCTCTACAAAGAGCAGTCCTGTCAGGATATACCTTTAAGAAGGGGATATCCTCTAAAAAGAGCAGTCCTGTCAGGATATACCTTTAAGAAGGGCATATCCTCTAAAAAGAGCAGTCCTGTCAGGATATACCTTTAAGAAGGGGATATCCTCTACAAAGAGCAGTCCTGTCAGGATATACCTTTAAGAAGGGGATATCCTCTACAAAGAGCAGTCCTGTCAGGATATACCTTTAAGAAGGGGATATCCTCTAAAATTGACTAGTTTTGACATACAAAAGAGCAGTCCTGTCAGGATATACCTTTAAGAAGGGGATATCCTCTAAAATTGACTAGTTTTGACATACAAAAGAGCAGTCCTGTCAGGATATACCTTTAAAAAGGGGATATCCTCTACAAAGAGCAGTCCTGTCAGGATATACCTTTAAGAAGGGGATATCCTCTAAAATTGACTAGTTTTGACATACAAAAGAGCAGTCCTGTCAGGATATACCTTTAAGAAGGGGATATCCTCTAAAATTGACTAGTTTTGACATACAAAAGAGCAGTCCTGTCAGGATATACCTTTAAGAAGGGGATATCCTCTAAAAAGAAATGATTTATATAATTCAGGATTAAAGACATAAAATATGTAACAACCAATCCTGTTTCTACACCTTTTGTCATGTGATTATACTCTGTGTCACACGATCCATGTTTCCAAAATATGGTACTTACTATTTCTATATACCCATTTCTTACCCTTTTGCATTGAAAATCTAATGCTATTCTCCGTCACAAAGTTAATGGTCAATGCTTTATATTCTCCCTTGACAATTTGAATGAACGAATATGTCCTTGACTTTCTCTACGGAGATTTAACATTACATGGTTTCCTTCTCATGTTCTTTGTTTCTGATGAGACGCTGAGTTATTTGCCGCGCCTCATTAATTTTGCCACTATTTCTTCAATAAAACTTCATGTTCGGCAATATCTGCTTTAAATATGACAAAAGTATTGTCTTACATAGTCTGCCAATATTTTGTATTTATTTTACCCAACGATGACAATTAAGAGGAATTCCAAGAACGTCCAATCAAATGCACTTCCGGTATAAACAATTACTAAAAACTCCATGTTAAAATGATCTATGATACTCAAATAAAACATGTACATTCAAATGATTGAAATGAAGTGGAATTTTAAGCTTCACAAAGAATTATCTCTAAGATACAACTTAGTTTGCCACAACGGGATACAGTCTTTGCCTTAATTTTTTTCGTCTACTTGCCCGAAAGCCAAATTTGGAGAAATTTGCTATTATTTGTTTGAACAAAATCTTTCATAATTTCCACTTGTCCGAATCCAGCTTTACTTGTCGCGGGCTTTGGGCAAGTGGGTTAGCTCGAAGACTGATGGAGTAAGTAGTTCTAATTTCCCACTGTTTCAACAGATTATAAACTCGGTGACACAGAATATAGTTTTCTAATGAACTATTTATAGAATCATGAAAGTTCTTGTATCTTTAGTAATTAACAACTATATACAACACTATATGTAACTATTGCTACAAAAATAATATTTTGCTGTTCATGTTTGACATTTAACGTCACGATCACCGAAAGAAAATTTGACCTTGATTGTGTCCACAATACCTGTGATTATAACTGGCATTATTGACAGTACAAATTTAATGTGCAATTAATTAACACTCGTATATACTTGTAAATAACATATCACTATTATTCTACGATTTTTTTCCAACAGATTTCTAATCACTGGGTAATAATAGACATTTCTATGCTTTGATTTTTTGGAGAAAATTGTTCCATTTACATAAATACAACTTGTAAAAAAATTATGGCAATTTGGAGAGGTTTTCTTTAAAAAGAAAAACAGAAAAAAGAAAAGGATATGACATCATCATCTATTCCGTTGATATTAAATGTTTATCACAAATAAATTTTCAATAAATTTTTGCAATATATTATAATTTTGTTTAAAATCTGTCCTTTCACAAGAATAGTTTGACAGTGTTCTTGTTAAATACAAATTAAAGATTTGTGATGAAGTGAAGTAAAACTTTTAAGGCAGAAATATATACCTAGGTACTCATGTCAGCAAACTGCACCAAATGTTAGCTTATTGTAATACAAGAGTGTTGACTTACTTGTCTATCTTTATCAAAAAAGTTGACCCTCTCTTGAAATAAGTAATGGAGAATACACTCCAACTGTAGATTCTTAAAAATAATCAACGAGACCCGTAAGGGTCGAGTTGATTATTTTTAAAAATCTAAAAGTTGGAGTGTATTCTCTTACATAATACATTTCCATCAGCAAAATGTGTTTTCATTTCATATGTTTACATTGTTAATGTTCAGAAAGCTAAATAAGCCTCAATTAACAAAAATTAAACAACAAAATTTTATCGGCATTCGTGCTTTCGATTCTCGTTTATATTTAGATATGTCAAGGTCTTTCAAGTGAAAAGAATCGTTTATATTAAGATATTTCAAGGTCTTTCAAGTGTCCCAAATGTTCACCTGTGGTCTGTCTGATTTGTTTTTACTTGCGGTCGGTTCGTTAGTTGTTTATGTATTGCGAGAATACATTTTAAAAGTTCACATACTCATCAGTTCTGAACATAAATTATGCCAGATCTGAAATAGTTGTATCGTGTCTTGTATATATTGATCAATAGCTTTTCTAAACAAATTATTGCTATCTTTTTTTGAACAAAGCTTACTATCAAGAGTCATATACACTAATTATAAAGGATAGTAGTGTGGTCACCGTAGCCGAGTGGTTAGATGGAAGTTTTGAAAGTCAAACTAGACTTTAAAAAGCCTAGCAGTGGTTCGAAACCCGGAAGTCTCAAAATATGTATTTCACGTTTTTAAACCGAAAACAGTAAAAGGTTAAAGTTCATATATTCAAGAACAAAAGAATAAACTGGAGATTCTTAAAAATAATCCACTGTTCGAACAATAGTGTGACGTCAGAGAAATGTATTATCACTGTATATCATCTGTACACGGGAAATAGCTACCATGGAATGGGCGATAATATTTTACATTCATAATAGGTAAGAAATAATAGAATTTTAAGGATTAAAACTGTATATTCTAATAACATGGCATTTATTATAGGTCCGGGAATAGTATTTCGTGACATTTAACGAACACTTTACAAGATCAGTCCTGTAATTGATTAAAAATCGAAACATGTGTGTCACTAGTACTTACGGAACTTGCTCATTCCTGGCATTTAAAGATGATTCTAAGAGTAGCTAATACATTTGTCAATCATAAACTACGGATATATGGTTCAATCAACATAAACAACTAAGTGTGACCGGAAATTGATTTCATTTTTGCGTCATTAAAGAGAAATCGGATACGTTTTACGATCAGAAAGTGTACGGGTTTTAGCGAATTTAGTGTATGGTAGCTATACCCCGTACACAAACACATTATTTTCGGCTAAAACCCGTACACTAACGTCGATATTAATGTTGTTATAATTCCAAATCCAATTAACAGTGTATCAAAGGGGATATAATTTCAGATGTTTCGTCACTAAATTTCACTTTTCCAGTTACGTTTTACACTTGGAAAGCATCTACATCATTTTATTTCGTAAAATGTTGTGAGGGAAAGTTGTTTTCTGAAGTACTAGGTGAGCATTATCACGCATCAAACAATTTTAGCGAAGTTCCTTTATTATATGAGCCCAACAAGTATAAGCGGTATTTATCTGGAATCTGCCATATTAACAGTTTCAATGAAAAAGTTGTGTTTTCGCAGTAAAACGACTTTTTACTTACCTTGACAACTTGTAAATCGGTGTGTTACGTTTGTTTCAGCAGTAGCTATTTCCCGTGTACAGATGATACACAGTGATTATTGTACAATAAGTAATACATGGAATATTGTATATAAACTCTGACCGGTGTGTTCTGCTTACCACACGTGGCTATCGTTCAACGATCTGCACGGGTGAATCGTGACAAACGAGTCACAGTACCACTATATAATTGTATATGTATTAAGTACAAACGTATGTTGTGTTAATATTATTTGTGTATTTTTATTTCTTAATACCTCTCATTTTGATTCCATGTTTCGTAAAAATGTATGTATTTATCGCTCCTGTTACACAGCTGCGGCTGAGTATGTTTTTGAAACAGTTAAACAGAGTCAATATCTTAAACTACATATATACAGACAATGTAGATGATACAATAGTAATACTAATGTATGTTGATGATATTAAATATGAGAAAGTTTACAATTCACAGGAGATCAATAAACATTCTATATTTTTATTTGTCTATGGAATTGAATTAAATTTAAAATGTTCTTATTTTAGGACAAAATGTTCCAATTTTGGTTTAACACTTTTTTTGTGGAGGCAGATGATAAACCTAGAGAGAATGGAAGGAAGTCTTGGGCGGGGGACGCTCAAGCTCCAAATTACAGTAGTTTATATACGATGATTATTCCTAAGTTAGAGTTAGAAAAAGCAAATAAGGATAAAGCACATAAGTTGTTCAGTCTACATTTCAAGGTAGGTAAATAAAAGTTGTCTGAAACGATTTGCAGACACTGTTACAGTGAAAGAAACCACCGCTCGACAAAAGCGGGAAGAGAAAAAATTCGGCAAGTACGTTTGTGTAAGAACTCGACAAGCCTGCAACCGAACATCGTGAGGCGAGTTCCGATTATTTTGCACTTGTCCCGGTCAATCAACTTGACGAAGTAGTGTCTCAGTCAATAATTCCATAAAATGTTTGATTCGACAATAAAAGATGTGAAGAAATCCTTCAAAATCGTTGATAGGACTAGCGTTGCAATGTTTCACGTCCGCCATATTGATTTCTCTTATTGATAGAAAACGCTAAAAGATGGCGTCCTATTCCAAACCGGGATAAAATAAAATTAACACATGTATATACCTCCCAAAGTTCAATGCAAACGATTCAGATTATCTTAAATACAGGTTCGGTAGAGTAAAACTTGATGATATCAAATAAAATTGGGTTTGGGTGGACTTTATATATGGTAAAAAGGTAAATGTTAAAAAATCGTAATTTTCGAGTCAGGGTCGGTTTTTGCAGCAATTTTTTAACTGATTTGTATGCAGAATGAATAAATATGTTATAAATCTTTGTTATTATTTCTCATGTAAAATATTTGCATTCGATCATTGGCGAGTAGAAATATCTACCCACTGGCCAAACTTGGCAAGTGCAATTCTAATTTGGCGAGTACAATTTTGAAGCAACTATGGCGAAATAAGAGAAAAAATCGTTTCCCACACTGCTGTTACTTCCTTACAAACAGTGTTTCTTTAGTTAAGACTGCTACAAAGAAGCATGAGTAATATCTACCCTAATTTTTTTCACCTACTTGCCCAAAAGCGAAATTTAGAAAAAAAATTATATTATTCAAGCAAATTCTTTCATAATTTTCACTTGTTCAAAACCAGTTTTACTTGTTCCAGGCCTCGGACAAGTGGGTTAGCGCGAAGACTACATGAGGGCATTTGTTCCCACTCAGCATCTATCATAATTGTATACATCCGTTACCCTTTATACACCTTTGTCTTTCCTGCAACCACTGAACCATTCGTGGGATGGTTCTCTACAAAATAATTTTCTTTAATATCAGAAATTCAAGGTGGACCTCCACTGCATGACATAATTTTATATTCAACTACTGTAAAATGTTATAATACATGTCATGTCTTCAGAAAGAACAAAATGATTGAACTGTACATTAATTAGTGGCTGTTCTATTACAAAGTTTGTGTTTTATACAGTAAAACCTGTCTTATGTGACCTGCCATGGAAACATTGAAATAGGGTCACATAAGACAGGTGATCGCTATATACAGGTTTAATTAATATGAAATGCACTGTGAAGAGAAATTCAAATTCAGGTCACTAAATACATGTTGTTGCTTAATAGAGGTGGTCACTAAAGCAGGTTTGAATGTACCAGTATCTTGATTGGAAGTTCTAGATAATTAGCACTACAAGACATAGTTTATCACATGATTCTATTTGGCAAAATGTTTTAAATACCTTCTTTCATACCACTTAATCATTTTAAAAAACAAATTTACCATGAAAGTTGTTTTTTTTTTTTTTGATAGTCCTTTAAAAAGTTGTGACTTCTGTTGAATTGTATCCAAGATGATGATGTTATCAGTTCGAATCTCGAGCAGGGCGAGGTGCACAACATTATGTGATAAAGTTTGTCATTGACTTGCAACAGGTTGGTGGTTTTCTCCGGGTCCTCCGGTTTCCTCCACCAATAAAACTGACCGCCACGATATAACTGAAATATTGTTGAAAGTGGCGTTAAACACCTTCAAACAAAACAAACAAACAATGAATCCAAGATGGTTAATACTACAAGACATGACATTGAATATTACATAAAAGTGCTAAAATAATCTTCTTTTAAACAACTGATTGAATGCAAACTATTCATGACAAAAGGCAAGTACCAAAATTCTGTTTTAATAATGATTTACAATTTGATACGGCCTTTACAGGTCTTAAATGTAATCTCTATCATCAATAGATATTAAGGCACTAAATATAAATTTCTAAGTCATTATACATATATTGAACCAGAAAATAAACAATGATAGGGTCAAATACAAACATGGTGAAAATTACTGCTTTCTCAAAGTTCCAAGATTATTGATATAGTAGGAAAAATAGACTGTGATCACCATGTTTAACCTCCATTTTATTGAAGAGGTTTATGGACTCTGTCAAAAATATTCCTCAGTTGGAACGGAGTAGGTTGGGTATTTTTATGCATTTCTTTTAGTAGAAAGAGGTGGTACAAGGGTGAGTTACCATGGCAACAAATGCACTTACTAGATGACACTGGTATTATCCATTCAATATATATATATATGGACATGTGATAAACGGTTTTCAGGTTTGGAAATGAGTGAGTGGTTATTGTTTGATGTTAAATGAGCTATCTCTCAGCTATATCATGGCAAGAACAAGTCAAATTCGATGAGATGATAATGATGTCCACTTTATACTAGACCAACACACTTAGCAGGAATTTTATAGTGTTAGCTCATTGAAACAACAGTCTGCAGGTAGACATGTTACTCCACTCGGACACATTATCCTGATTTCAAGCCAAGCAGTCTTTACTCTTTCTGCTTTATACTGCATGCTTAGAGGAGAAGCAAGAAATACCTATTTTATAGTCTTTCGTTTGAATCGACCAGGGCTCGAACCCACGATCTACCACATTTGAGGCGAACACGCTAATCATTGCACCACCAATTTGGTTGGTTGGTTGGGAAATGAAAAACTTTGTTCCTGACCAATATAAGATTAACATTGTAAAATAATTTCCCCTTTATCTAGATGTCATGTGGTGATACAATTTAGTCTCACATCTGTCATGTTTGTTCAGTACATGCACCAGTACTTGATTTATATGTTATACAAAGGTAAAAAAAATAATGGTCATACATTGTGACATGTTTACCAATGCATAGCTTATCTACTTTCTGTTTGTCTACAATATTTTCTTTTTTTTTAATGTTGGTACATTTTCTCTGAGTAAATTCAAATCAAAATATGTTGATATTCAGTACTTATTGGCGGATTATAGGAAATGCTCTAAATTATAAAAAGTAAAATTAGTTGGTGTATCGCTAAAGAAACAATTTCTGAAAAGATACATGTACAATAAATATCAAATAGATATCAAATTTAGTGCGCACGACGTGTTTATGTAATAACCTTCATCAGGTATGCTCAAAGTCAAAATATTTGAAGTGGACGGTACTTCTTAATGTCAGTTGATTAGTATTTATTGTTAATAACATATGTGACAGTTCTGTCTGAAGTGGATGTTACTTCTTAATGCCAGTTGATTAGTATTTATTGTTAATAACGTATGTGACAGTTCTGTCTGAAGTGGACG
>MJUT01052114.1:0-16174 GCA_002080005.1 Gigantidas platifrons
ATTACCCCTTTGGTTTCTTCAAACTTTTCATAATGAGAACGTAGTTTTTGTAAGCTGCATTTCGTCGTTTACGTTCATGAATCGTGTAATTTTCCAAACACGAGGAGGCACTGACCTACTTACTGTCATAAAGAGAGTTGTGCACAAAATCATTCTCATACATCCATGGGAGGTTCCCTTTGGAAAGGTTTTACCCTGAAGCGGAGAATCAATGGTCTGTTTGTATGTCGTAAACTCATCTGTGCATATGCAACAAAACAATGTTGCTGTATACATTACCAATACAATATAATTATATATATAGGTGTGCATTAAGATTTTGTTTGGGGTTACTGTATATATTTTCTAATTTTATTTCAGCATGCCCCAGCCATGACAGACACATGTGTATATATAAGGAGTGTTTATCAAAGTATCGAGATATAAATAAAGAACCTTCTACTCTGACCTATATCGACATTCTAGATCAGAGTATGTATGTTTAATTGTTATTTCCTCTGTATTAATCATCGTGTATAGAGCGAACATAAAACAGTAGATACTATATTTATGTACATACTATATGCAGTATATGTTAATTGGTAGATTAGGGGTATCGATTTTTTTCTTTTTCTGCGATTTTGGAATTGTTACGACATTGTGGTATCTTTCGTTTTTCATTTTATTTGTCAATCTTCTGTTGATGAAATCATATTTATTTAAATCTACATGTGTTTTAACATTATTGGGACAATATAATACACCATTTAAATGTTCTTATGTTTGTTTAATGACATTATTCAATAATATACAACTTAGTTTAATTTAAAGAATGACAGGTTGTAAATGAAATGATAAAATTAATGTGTCGATTCGTAATCTAATAGTTGATGTTGGTGTTCCAGCGGCGATAGTTCAAAATTATCACATACAATAACTAACTGTAAAATAATGGGTTACGACAGAGCAACAAGCCTAATGAACAGTATGATTACCTCATCCAAATTATGTATATCTTTTCTCTTTAGATACAAACACAACACCAACGCAAGATACAAACACAACACCAACGCAGAATGTTGTATATATTACAGATAAGCTGATGATGTAGATATATAGGTTGTTGTTTCATGACAAGTGAACAGTTTGTCAGCTATATTTATAACGTGAACTAGTATTTAACAACAATATTTCATTCAAATATAGATATTGCATTGGAACGGGACTACATTGCATGGGTGCATGGTTATATACTTAGATACACAGGAACACGACAGGCTTTTGTTCATTTATGAAGAGCTACAAATTGTCTTGTACGTGCAAGAATAATGTTTTTATTAACATAGCCTATTCTTTTAGAGCAGTAGGCATAAACACATTAATTATAATGATATTCGCATTGTCAGGTAAATGTAATATATTCTATATCGAACGTACGGGACATTGACCCGAATGAAATTCACGAATGTCAAAGATGAATGATGAAAGCCACGATTTGTCTTGAATTCTGAGATGTAAATATTGTTATTCCCAATTAACCCCATTTGCGATCCAGATGATGACACATATGACCACCACTAACTAAAGTAATAATGTTTTTATTAGAATAACGACAAATTGAAATATCTTTTAAACTGTAGATTTTAAAGTAGAAGTGTAAACGAGAGAATCAAGGGTGCTAATTTAATTTGGAAGTTTGCAGACCAGAACGTGAACGTATTTAGCCCTGCTCATATAGAAAAATCGCATTTTAAAGGAGTTTTTGGGTGTATATTTCGACAAAGTTTTATGAAATACGGAGGGAATAAGTCAATAAAAGAGAAAAGCCTGCAGCCGAGGGTTTAAATCCCTGAGGACAATAGACACTCGACGGTCACCCGGCAGATTTCATTATTCTCTGTAGAGCCCGTCATCATCTCCTACACGCACTATTGAGTTCATTGATTTAGGGTGCATTTTTTTCTAACACAAACGATACAAACGACTACGCGCGTACGCGTTGATAGCATTTTTTTAACATACGTTTGTAAAGTTTGCACAAACTTTGACAAACTATGCAATCGCTAAATGTGCATCTACAGTTTGTCGTTTATCGTTTGTTGCATTTGTTTCTAATCTCAACGCTGAATCAATTATAGACACGTGGAATTTTCCCGCCAAAACAAAGATGGAATCTAACAAAAGAAGAGATGAGTTTATTTACCAACAACATGTGTATACATACATTTTTTTTTGTATTATCAGGTCAAACAGGGTCAGTAAACTCTGATTAAACGATGCATTTGTTTCTACTTTTGCAGCGTTTAACAAACGACACACAACGTTTTCCAAACTTTGGTTAGAAAAAAATGCATCCTTATACTGTAGAATATTTTACCTGTATTTTTATTTTTTCGCTAAATATATAGCACTTCTGTCTTTAATAGTGAAAAAATGAAGTCTTCATATATCATATAATATGAAGAACATATCGTTGTCGTTTTGTTCGATTCTGTATGACATTTTAAATTTATATTCATGTAAGAAACGGAACGAAAACTGAGCTTTGAGATTGTGCAACTTCCTAATTAAAATATGCTCTTAAAACAATTTTAAATTATAGAACCTCAGAGATCAATTGAAGGATTGATGAGGGGGGAGGGGCGAGTGTAGATTACAACATTGATCACTGTAATTGCTTTAGCTATTTTTTTTTACCAAACCTTCAACTTAACATTGGTAAAAAAAGATACCTAAAAACTGCAAAAATTATTGATGAACCATTGATACTTACGTAACTATTCTACTAAACCAAGTTTTATCTTTCAACTCAAACGTGAGCTAAAAGTTTGGAAATATATATTTAACCTATTCCACTTCGAAATGCTTATCCAAAACAGGAATCCGAAGTTTCGACCTTTGTGTTTGTTTGTTTTTACTTTTCAGGAATACGAGGCCCGTTTTGTGTTTGGTTTTCGGTTGGATTATTGTGAACGGTTCATGCTATGGGCAATGACATCATTTTTTATTTTAGAAATGTCAAATAAAATGATGTCGTTCATGCTCGTTGTTTCAAAGATGAATTGAATTCAAAGTTCCTTTTTTAAATAACCAATAAATGTGTATTGTATTGTTTACAGTTCATAGTATGGGGAATGAAACAAGCTTTTCAGACGTGTCAACGGTAGTTTCAGGTGAGTATTTAACGAATAAACACGCATGGCATAAAATTTCCTTATACATATACATTATTATTAAATCTTTAATGCTAGTCAATTTTCTCGTATTAATCATATTATAGAGTGAGAAGATGTATGGCGTTTAACGCCACTTTCAACAATATTTCAGCTATATCGTGGAGGTTAGTTTTATTGGTGGAGGAAACCAGAGTATCCGGAGAAATCCACTGACCTGCACCAAATCACCGACAAACTTTCTCACATAATGTTGTATCGAGTACACATCGGCTGGGCTGGATTCGAACTCACAACGATAGTGGTGATGGACACTAATTGCATATGTAGTTATAAATCCAACTACCATACGATCACGACCAGGACACCCCCTAAATAATCATATTATAAATGAAGCCGTTACATTTGTAAACTGGTGTAGCGCAAGAAACTGCTGCTAATAACGTAACGCTAAAAATTATCATTTTAACGTTGTCAATAAAGAGGTAGACAGGCTGTTTCCTGATATAGTGTACCTTTTTATATCATTCATTCATTCATTCATTCATTCATTCATTCATTCATTCATTCATTCATTCATTCATTCGTTTAATTTTCTGTGAATAAGAGATCAAGAGTGACATGTTGTAAAGTTAAGACATGCATTGTTAATAAAAATGCAAATAGTAGAAATATGAATTACAGCTTAATTCTAGGAGAGTAGCGAATAAAACTAGCGCAATCAGTTTCATTTCGATTTTTATTAATGTTGTCTAGTACAGACAATATATTCAAATGAGTTTCCTCGGACATTGTAACTTTGTTTTTAGCCTCAACATCTGCACAAATAAACAACAGANGGTAATCAGATTTACTTAAAAATTGCAGGCTATGTACAATCTTGACATACTGCACATGAGGTATATCTTGACATGCTGCACATATTTGCTGTTTAAACTTAACATCTATCTCTTATAGTTTTTGAAATAAAAAACGAAAAGTATTAAAGTTTTGAAAATTTGATGAAAAAAGGGCAACAACTTCATTCATTCATTCATTCATTCATTATTTATTTATTCGTTTAATTGTCTGTGAATAAGAAATCACGGGCGAAATCAAGAGTGACACGTTGTAAAGTTAAGACATGCATTGTTAATAAAAATGCAAATAATAGAAATATGAATTACAGCTTAATTCTAGGAGAGTAGCGAATAAAACTAGCGCAATCAGTTTCATTTCGATTTTTATTAATGTTGTCTAGTACAGACAATATATTCAAATGAGTTTCCTCGGACATTGTAACTTTGTTTTTAGCCTCAACATCTGCACAAATAAACAACAGAGATAATGCAGGAGCAATGGCTGGTTTTCTTTTAATTAATTTGTATGTTAAGGGGTCTTTTCTAGAATTGCCATAATAATATCCTCTGAAAATTTGAAAACCGGATGAATATTCAACGTCCCAACTATCTTTTTCGATGGTAGACAGTGTCTCAAGACCAGAAGTAACTTTAAGCATGTACTATTCTATATTGCCATCCTCTGCCTTAACTGCAACAACAGAATCGGAAGAAACAAGTTCAGTGATATTCTCGGAACGTTCGAAATTATCCTCATTATCTGCATTATTTGAGGGTTCTTCTACGGGTCTAACTAATCGCTTTTGACCAATATGCTCTGTATGTAAGCAATGTTCATAATCAGACACTATACATTTGTCACAGGTGTAACACGGCAGATCGGAAACTACAATTTCTCCGCTTTTAGAAGTAAAATGTATATAAATAATGAATTTTACGATTGTTTGAAATTGGTTTGAAATTTCGAATGTTAACTCTATCAACCGACTCTACATAACGGATGATTCGTCGTTTAAACAAAGCACTTCTATGTTCTTTTAAGTCATTGTTACAAAATGAAGACAGATCCTTTGCATTCTCAATAATTGTATTACCGCGTAAAATCCTCCGACAGCATCTTGTGGGCCCTTATGATTTAGCATGGCTGGTTTCAAAGAAGTTTCTATGGAAAACTTTGTACCCGTATTCCGTAGTTGCGAATGAAAGATCGCCCAAACAATGTCTAGATTTGTATTGACTTGAACATCCTTCCGTAAGCACGTGCATTACATCTACATCATATGATATAGTATCTAAGTATTGCTTAATCTGTTGTTGCACACATTTCGTAAAATTATTGTCATGTTGTAAGTCGGGGGATATGACTAAGAAATGTTCGGTTATAATCTCCGGAAAGTCATCGTTACTGTCTAAACCGTAATATTCAAAAATCGCATGTCTGTGTATTATTAATACATGTAAGCTACACTCTGTACGCTGAAAATAATTTGATTGTATTTCATTCTTTTCAACACAGCGGTAGTTTTCCGAGTAATCATGTATACAAATGCAATATTTGTTTTGGAAGCAGATTCTGAATAAGAGATTTCATCTGTGTACTTTGCCAGTTAGCACGATATTGATGGGCAGGAAATGTTGCTAATAGTGTTTTAAAATAGTCAAACATTTCACCAACTTTCATGACCTTTTTTAGCTCACCTGACCCAAAGGGTCGTGTGAGGTATTGCCATCACTTGTTGTCCGTCGTCCGTCCGTTAACTTTTTCATATTTTAATCTACTCCTCTGAAACAACTGGGTCAAATGGAACCAAACTTGGCAGAAAGCATCTATATAAAGTCCTCTATAAAGTTTCTTCATTTCGTCCCATTCCGCCAATAAATATGACCGCCAAGGACAATTCTTGTTTCTGATTGGCTAATGTTAAAAAAAAATCTTCTCCTCTGAAACTGCTTGGCCAAATGGAGCCAAACTTGGCAGGCATCATCTATGTAAGATCCTCTATAAACCTTATTCATTTGGTTCCATTCGGACAACAAACATGGCCGCTGTTACTAAAAATAGAACATGGTAAAATTGCACGTTTTTGGTAATAACTCAAAAAACGTTAACAATATCAGAAATCTGACGGAGTAAAAATGATCAGCATAGCACGATCTAACTACCTTGAAATTTTGAAGAAAATATTATTACCTATCTTGGAGTTGTTGCCCTTTTTTCATCAAATTTTCAAAACTTTAATACTTTTCGTTTTTTATTTCAAAAACTATAAGAGATAGATGTTAAGTTTAAACAGCAAACATGTCCAGCATGTCAAGATTTACCTCATGTGCAGTATGTCAAGATTTACCTAGCCTGCAATTTTTAAGTAAATCTGATTACCCATCTTGAAGTTATTGCCCTTTTTTCATCAAATTTTAAAAATGTTAATACTTTTCATCCTTTATTTCAAAATTCAAAAACTATAAGAGATAGATGTTAAGTATAAACTGAAAACATGTTCAGCTTGTCAAGATCTACATGGCCTGCAATTTTGAAGTAAATCTGATTACCCGTCTAGGAGTTATTGCCCTTTTTTCATTATTATTTTTTATTTAAATATTTTTGTCTGATATTTCAAAAACTATTAAAGATAAAGGTTAAGTTTAATTGCAAAAATGTGCAGCATATCAATATCTACCTACCCTGCAATTTTGAAGTTAATCTGAGTACCCAATTTAGAGTTATTGCTCTTTTTTCATCAAATTTTCAAAATTTTAATACTTTTTGTCCTTTATTTTAAAAACTATAAGAGATAGATGTTAAGTTTAAACAGCAAACATATTCAGCATGTCAAAATCTACCTACACGGCAAATTTTAAGTAAATCTGAGTACCCATTTTGGAGTAATTGCCCTTTTTTCGTCAAATATTCAAAATGTTAATACCTTTTGTCCTTTATTTCAAAAACTATAAGAGATAGATGTTAAGTGTAAGGCTGAAAACATGTTCAGCTGGTCAAGATCTACATGCCCTGCAATTTTGAAGTAAATCTGATTACCCGTCTAGGAGTTATTGCCCTTTTTTCATCATTTTTTAGCTCACCTGGCCCAAAGACATTATCTTTTATGCATAAATATAGAAAACAGTTAAGGTAATGATTATCTCCCTTTGAAATTTGCTTCAGTGTCATTCTATTGTCAGGTGAGCGATACAGGCTCAGTGGGCTGAGCCTCTAGTAACAAGTGTTAATGTACGTTTTGTTGCCGTGCCTTTTGGGTTTTCATTTACATATTCATATCTTTGCCATTCTACGTCTGCAGCAGAAGATATTTTTTCAGTTTCATCCATAGAAAACTTCAATATCCCAACTCCACACTCCGTACACTTCCGATCGAGACAACATTTTTTATATGAACCGTTTACCTCTGGACATAAAGTTACATCAATAACTTCCCCCAAATTTTCATAAACGGGATATGATTCAACCTCAGAAGTTTCCAACTGATTTTTCGATTTGCGAAATTTCATACAGGATTTGAAGAGAATATTTGACTCAAAGTGGTATCTACATCAACATGTGTTCCTATCTTTTTCCGACGGAGGCCGAACGAAAAAGGGTTTCAGTTTGTCAAAAGTGCTCTGTCCAATTTTAATATTCGGATATTTTGCTACAAAGTCAATGTAAGCATCAGTCTGAGTCTTTTCAAGAACTTGCGCCATATGTGAAGCGTAAATATTAGGACTTAGTCTTTCTCTTTTAATGTCAGATTTGTTTCCAGTAGGATGAGAAATACCTGGAGATAACCAAAAGTCATACACTGTTCTCTTTGTCTCATCTGAAATTGCATTTCTTCTTGTTTTACGTAAAGTAAGATTCCAAGCCGAAGTTCGGTTTTTTAATATTTTAGTTCTGATTCGTTTTCCACCTGAAATTCGCCTGGGCGGAATGCCCAATTGTTACAAAGTTGCATTGTACAACTAGATTTTTCAAGATTTTCTCCACTGACTGATGGGGGGAAAAAAGTTACAAGGAAGAACGCGTGCATGTGCAGTTTTTTCATGAGAAATTATGATTTTTTTCACGGTGTCTTTTCACTCTTAATTTATTTGTTAGCTTCTGTTCATCAATTTTCTGTTTCGTTTCTTGTCTTAGTTTTCTTTTTCTTTTTGCTTCACAATTTCACTATGCATCTTTTCCTTTGTTGATGTATGTAATTTATTATAAGACCTGCTGCTTTCGTTTTTCTTACGTCTTTGAAGATGATGAAGATATTTGTAAGTAAAACTTTGGCTTGCCAATGATTCGACAAGATTAGAAACAAATATCAATTACTGCTTACTGATATACATGTACATGTTTGTGTACTGTACTAAAAGAAAAAAAAAGAGAACAGACAGAAAAACCAACAAATCCAGTTAAAATTTGACCATACTGCATATCAATTTTTGTGGTGAGTAAGCGACGAAAACTTAGGTTCGGAAAGATGTATAAGGTTACTTGGCATAACCCAAAGCAAATTAAGAACCTACGGAAACGGAAACCATTGTAACTACTTACGGGACGACCATTTGGTTCTGAGGGGGGCTGGCAAATTTTGTCGGGTCTCAATATCTATTTTCATTTTTTTGCGGACCAGAAATTATATTTTCGCCTACTGCAGGACATATTATTTATTTCCGACTATAACAATGTTGAATCTGGAGGTCAGGCCATATTATTTTTTTATTTTCTTGGGCACACAGGACAGATTATTTATTTTCAAGTTTTTGGCGGCCAGAATATTTATTTCCAAAAACTTCCTGTCCCCCCCCCCCCCCGAATCAAATGGTCGTCCCCATAGTACATATTGCGCTAAACGCGAATATGACTTGTGAGGCCACACCAAACTGATTTCATTTCCGGCGAATTCACCCGCTCGTATTGTTTTTTTGTGTGTTTTTTTTTCGATTATCCTTCCAAAATTCTTAGCTATTGACGTGCGATTTCCGCACAAGAATGACGTCTGGGACATTCGTTCGGATATTTGCTTTTTGATGCCACTCAGTTGTGCTGAGGAATACACACTATCTAGTTAGACTTTTTAAAAGATTAAGTTGTGTAATTTTTGTTCATAAGCTGATAAATAGCCAAATATTAGACGTTGTATCGCTGTACAGCTTCAAATTTCAATTTAGTATTGCATCATTTTAAAAACCGCTTACTGGGACATTTTTTCGGACATTTTAAATTCTGCACCATTTCATTGTTTCTCAACGAATTCTTTTCATCATGGTATATATTTTCTTTAAAATATATGTAATTTTCAAAAATAACAGCAATCACTCTTAGCTTTAGGAAATATTTCAATTACCTGGACATCTTCAAAAGATTTCGTTCACAAAGTCGAAAATTCAATGCACTATTACATATATTTCTCTTTGATTGACGTCAAATTTCTCGACTATGACGTCATTATTTTCAGTGCATATTCCGTCATCATCTTTGGCATAAATTTACTCAAATCTATTGCAATTTTCAAATTTTTACTCTTGTATTTTTCATACATAATGTAAAAATGTGAAATCAACTGAATATTGTTTGTTACGCGTTACATCAAAATTTCGCTCTCATTTCGATTTTTAAGATTCTTTTCATTGAAATTATAAGGGCAAATTGATTTTATGGTTTCAGAATCTAAAAATAAGTTAAACAAACTATTTATTTCAACATTCATCGAGTGAATAGCAAGATTTAGTATTGAAAGATTTTGATTTATATTTTAACAGTATGAACGTCCAACAAACTGGTACCAGTTTCTTGCGCTCTTTTCATATATAAAATAAACGTTCAAAAGCGCTGTACGAACTACATATAACAGATATGGACACACAATGCAACATAAAAAGAATAATACAACAAGCTAACTTAAAAAAAAACGTTATCACACAATAAACGCGAGTCATGTTGAATTGACGAATAATTAGCTATATGCAACATAGTTGATTCTAAGAAGTCATAGCAGCTGCTATTAATTATTTTATTATGTATTCCTCTAAAAATATTGACTAAACACAAAGGCTCATTGCCGAACTATTTTTTTTGTATTTTATATGTAAGATAAATAAAAACTAGTTTACTGTCTAATATTTTGTCTCGCCATATTTATCGTTGTTTTTCCCGTATGACTTACAGTATATGGTTTTATCATTTTTACAGGGAATATTTTATTGTTAGCCATACTGCCAGCCGTATTCGTGGGTCTTCTTGTTACAGCTGTTTTAATAACATGGTTCTGTCGAAAACGACAAGCAAAAAGTCAACACAAAACTGTGATCGTTCGTACTCCTATTGTAGCAGAACATCATGGGATCACCACGACTGCCATTCCCACAGAACAACATGAGATCACCACGACTGCCTTTCCCACAGAAGAACATGAGATCACATTTACTCCTATTCCGACAGGACAACATTCATACTATGATAGGGTTGATTACAGTAAATTTGATCACAGTCCACGTTTGACATCAGAGATACAGGACGTCGGGGAATATGCAATACCTGACGAATTAAATATGTCATGTTCCGCTGTAGAAGAACATGATGATAACAGTCATTGTTTAGATTCAACCGATTATGACGGATACTTAAATCCCTACCAGGCGTTTACAGGTCAAAGGCAAGATAACACCTCCCATACGTATCAATCAACCAATCAACAGGAAGAGTATGCTAACACTGGTATTGATACATCGTGTGATCTGATAGATAAGGATCATGACAACACTTATGAACAACTGGAAGAAGATAGATCAAATGATCACCATGGATACGCACCAATACGCTTAAACAATTGAATAATATAATAGTACATTTTGAACAATTTGAAAAACTTTCAATAGTCTGCAAAAATAAAGAAAAGAGTATCAAGTATTGTAAAATATCAAAATCCTGATTCTTAAATAATTTATATTTTCAAATTTAATTCAATTAAAATTTTTATTTAAGTATCATCTATTTGTACAATGCCAAATATGATAATAGTACATACACGTAAATATTATTATATATTCAATACAGAATTATAAGAGACTATATACAATAAATTACAAATAATTCATCCTTATAATTGCACCATGTCACTCATAAACATCGGCTATAGAGTCCGTGTTTGTTTAGATTTATTTTTATTAAGCAATGAATTATGCATTACACATTATTTTTGTAAATTAACAGGATAAAATAATATTTGCAACTTCAAGAGTATAAATACACGTCTATATTTTATGATATAAAAAGAAATTTGAAGCTGCAACAGGATTAACCAAAATCCGTAGACCGAATAACAGACAATATAACTACAAGCAGAAAAAGAATGGAATAAAAGTCAATAAAATACTACACATAAAACTAATGATTGAATAATATGAACTCCACTAAACACTGAGGCGAACTCATGTGCTCCGGAATGGTAGGCAGTTCCGCTCTACTAGCGAGATGTCTTGTATTCATGATACAATTCCATGATGAAAGAATGGCGGCTTTGTGACTACGATAAACGGTTTTCATGGCCGTCTGTGAGACAGATATTCCGCAGCGGTTAACGAAGTCATAATGGCGACCGTAAATTATTTGAAGTGATAACTACCATTTAACCACTAGGAATCATGGCTCAATTAATTCCTTGTTAGCAGCAATCTCATATCAAGTAAATCCAGATAAGAACCATACGCTTTAGACTAATACTTTAAAGATATATGTAGATGGAATTTTGATATACAGTCCAGCCTGTATTACGAGGTCACCTTTGGGACAAAGAAAAAGTGGTCTTTTAAGACAGATGACCTCTTAAAAGAGGTTCAATTCATATGAAATTGTCTATGTCAGGACAAGATGAGTGACCTTTTAATACAGGTGACTGCATGAGGAGGTTTGACTTTACATTAAGTGGAAATCGAAATCGTCTCGTTTGTCGATACGTTTCCTTTTAAACCGGTACTCACTGTCAATTCTATGGTATATGTAAAGGAACGGACCTCTTAGTGAAATGATGGACAGGCCTCGTTCATTGGTGTAAGATTCCTGGACTACACAAAGCTCAACTTACCTTAATTGACAATTAAAAATACTATTAAAATTAATAGTCAATTATTCATGCTGCCAAGACGTCGATTACAGTTAACAGACTATTATTTATTTTCTATTAAATCTAATTCTACAAGCAGGCGCTATTATTCTTAATTGTACATTAAACATAGATGCCATGCAAGTGCTTAGTCGCTTCGTACCAACAATCAATGTGATAGGCCATTTACAATGAATAATTTGACAGATCGAGAACTGCTTTCCCGATATAAATCTGGGAGAAATACAATATATACAAAAAAAAGTAACATAACAAACATCATCGAGATGACATAGGCATATTGAATCGGCAAGCGATCACACTATTCAACTTTCCATTTGATTTTGGTACGATTTTTATTTTTTTTTAATTAACAACCACCTGATGCTTGAACAATTGGGGAAGGAATCTGAACATGATTTAATCATGTAAATAAATACAAACATTATGAAAATATTAGGAACTAACGTTTATCTATAATCGACAATCTATTGAAATAGGGAACATAGGGTACACAAGACACGGGACAAACACAACACAGAGAAGTAAAACAACATGGACTCAACCAAACACATTGAGTTAACACAGGTGATCAAGGAAGGTAAGCAGATCCTGCCTCTTATAACACATCCGCCATATTACTCATATAGTAAATAAGTGTTGGACACCGCTATACGCACACAAACACAATTAACGTGAATAAGTCATAAACCACTGGAGGTAACGACGAACTGAACATCCTGCTATTAGGAAATCGTAGCGGACAGCACAACATGACCTCATAGCTGTTTCTCAAAGTTCTGGAATAAATAATTCATGCTTAAAATTACATATATTTTATTATCAAGTACCCGATTTCTTAGAACATTTCAGTGTATGTAAGCAAGTATATTGTTGTGTAGACTACACAAACGAATCGGAAGATAGTTGACATAAATTGTGCAAATTATTCAAAAAAAGAAGAAATTATCATTACTGCTTTAAATCCACCCTTTTTTCATGTGTAAAGCGAAAGTGAGTGGACATGTATTTGTGTGTTATGGATATATTAACATCTTGACGAAGATTGCTTTTCTCTGATCGAAATGGCCCTCTGAAAATGCAGATATGTTGATTATTATTTCTTTTTAGAAGGAAAACATGACTCTACGAAATTAAATTATTTTAGGCACAATAATGGTCATAGATGCACATTTCAAAAATGTCAACATTGTCAATAAAATTTTTAATAAAAAAAAATTACCACACTGTCGAAACATTATAAAATCATACATCATTATTGTAGGAAGAAGCAAAATCGATATCAATACATTTAGTTATGAAATAGAACTTTATTTTATTCTAGTTTGACTACGAGGTGGCATATTTAATTGAAAATCAAGGATGTACATGCACAATCATTTGATACGTGTATTGTAATCGTTGTTAGTATTGGGAACAGGTGATTATTTTTCATTTAACAGGAATGTATAATAAGGGACCAACCAATTTTTTTAAGGAAAGACAGGAAAACATATTTTTATCGAAAACACCCAAACTCCCACGATAAAAAAATGAGTGCTGCCTAAGTCTAGGATTTAGACTCGGGGATAGAAAGACATTGTATAACTAACACGTATGAAGCGAATATTTTTTCCCCATTTATATTCTTACGATAATGCAATTCATGAAATACTGTTTGTTTGTTTGCTAATTTGTTTGTTTGATGGTGCTTAACGCCACTTTCAACATTATTTCGGTTATATCATGGCGGTAAGTTTGATTGGTGAAGGAAACCGGAGAAAACCACTGACCTGTCGCAAGTCACTGACAAACTATCACATAATGTTGTACACCTCGCCCTAATCGAAATTCGAATTCACAACAACAGTGGTGATAAGCACTGAGTACATAGGTATTGTAAATCCAACTGCCATACGATCACCGCCTCCCACGAAATATTGCATCGGCCTCTCCATATTAATATATATAATTGATTAAATATGAAAATAACTCTGTATTCACATATCGTGACCATTACACAACATTTGACACAATAATTGTCGTCTCTCGTCCTTTAAGACCACCCATACTGGCTGTATTCTTCAGTATGTCGACAATTTATTTTCAGAAACCAAAGCTAATGCCTTCGGCGCTGGACAACCACCCTTTCAACGGGCGGGTTTCAGTGTTTCTGTAAAGGAGTTTTTACCGCTGAATTGTACATTTTGCAATTTGAAATTGACTTCTCCTTTAATGTATTCTAATTGTGTTTATTTTCATTGTGATCGATCTCCAAGCATCCTTTATCGTCTTGTTAGTGAGGGTATTTGTTTGTCTGTCACGTATATAACTGAAATATTTTTCTCTACCAACTCGCGTAGGAGAGCAGCTTCTGAACTATCACAATAATACATGATCTCTTTTTATCTTTTTTCTCTGATTCTTGTTCCATTGCATTATGTCATCTGCTTAATGAAATGATACACGAAAATGCGCGCGCGTCGCTGTAATGCATTATTGAATTGATTTTTAACTTAGTTGATTATTATCTAATAGACAGTCTAATTGACGATTAAGCAAGGCTATTAATACATATTATTAACTTATTTACAATTAACGAATCAATAGACCATTAAATCTTAATTGGCAATTAATCGACGTTTGTGAAAAACCCAGTCCAGGCAAATCTCATACCAGAAGACAAAGGAAACTTTCTGTTGTTTCTTGCATCTAAAGTACTTTTGTGTATATGAAGGTAATTTAATTATGAGTTATTTTATCATTGATTGACAGAACATCATCAATATTCATTTTCCAGATTAAGAAGCTTTGATCTTCTTCAATTCTTTAATACAGAATTGTATAAACTTGCCTTCAGGAAAGGTTGACTAAATGGTTGACAGGTAATTTTTTTTCTGTTTCAAGTTGTACCATGGGATATTTCATATTCTGTTAAATTCGAAAAATATAAGGTTGCCGAGTAATTTTCAAACAATAAAACCTATCCCGGATTGACAATAATTTGCCTTTTTGATACATGTTAAAGCGACCATTTCTCCTAACTTGTATATATATCCTCAGTATACGATTTCGTAAGTACACGTGTTTCACTGCAACAATCCTTATCGTCCTTCATAAGAGTTGGGATTATTGACTGACAAGTAGCAAGAGTTTTCAAATATAAAGAGGAAAATGATCTCGTATCATATGTAGGTTAAGTTTATTCATGGTGTTTAACGCAACTTTCAACAATACTTCAGTTATATCTTGGCGGCCAGCTTTATTGGTGGAAGAAACCGGAAAAAAACACCGACCTCGCCATGAATGGGGTTTGAACTCACAATTTAAGTAGTGATAGGAACTAATTGTACAGGTAGTTGTACATCCAACTACCATACGATCACCACCACGACGCCCGTCCCCCCTCGTATCATATGTAAACAACAAATGACGCAACAAACGGCAAACCAAAAAGTTCGAGGGGGCCGTTGTGGCCGTGATCGTATGATAGTTGGATTTACTACTACATATGGAATCAGTGTCTATCATCACTGATGTTGTGAGTTAGAATCTCGATCAGGCCGAGGTGTACAACATTATGTCTTAAGGTGTGTGAGTAACTTTTGACAGGTCGGTGGTTTTCACCATCAAACAAACAAATCGAAAGCTCGAAAACAATTGGTAACAGTACATAGTATGCCTTCTTGTTTCCATGGCAATTGACCAATGCTCAGTTAATAAAGGAAAATTTATAACTGCGTTGATCATTCAGAAAAAAAGTTGGGGTGGCAAATATTAAATAAAGTATTTATTAGCTAAATTCATAAGATACACTCAAAGTCGAAGTATTGGAAAGCCAAATAATGTAAAAGCATTTGTTAGCAAGAAATCCAAAGGGCATAAACAACAGTATCAACTATGTCATGTAGGTACCATGGACGAAATCCAGTTCATATCATAAGCTGTCTTTGTAGGTTTTTTCACACATCGTAGTCCAGGGTTTCCTTCACACAAAAATAAAATGTATCTGTGATGTATTATGTTACGATATCAGTGTGTACAGCATTGACTTTAGGAGTATGATCGATGTAAGAAAATGTGGTAGGACCTAGAAAAT
>MJUT01052114.1:72990-95884 GCA_002080005.1 Gigantidas platifrons
GGTGACCTTCGGTATCCATGGTACTACTACTAGAGTAAGAAAAAACGCGGGAAACAGCCATTTGTACTACAGTTAGAAAACGCAGGAAACAACAACTTCCGGTTGCGCACACCCCTTTGGGTGACCTTCGGTCACTTCCGGTAGCCTTGGTACTTCCGGTCATGCGCAATGGTACATTTTATACTACTACTACAGTAAGAAGAAAAAAACGCGGGAAACGATTGTGCAACTTCCGGTTGCGCATGCGCAGAACATACTTCCGGGTGACTGACGTCACTTCCGGTTCCTGGCCGCTGCCGGTCACGTGACTGACGTCACTTCCGGTCACGTGTCACTTCCGGGGGCCCTACTACGGCGGATATTGCGCAACTTCCGGTTGCGCATGCGCAGAACATACTTCCGGTCAGGACCACTTCCGGTCACGTGGCTGACGTCACTTCCGGTTCCGGGCCACGTGACTGACGTCACTTCCGGTCACGTGATTTCCGGTCACGTGACTTCCGGTCGCACCACCCCCTCGCACCACCCCCTCAAATGCTAACTGAGCTGTACCCATATACTACTTCTGTGATGTCAGGTGATCCAAAAAGTAAACGGTCAACCGTCAAGGTCATAGGAATATCAATTGATTCGATATACTGATTTCTCGAATCATTGAATCTATGGCAATAAAAAAGATAATGTGAGTTAGTTTCAGGGTATCTAAGATAGATATTATCTCAGCTGAGTATTCTTGTCATGACTTTCTGCATTGCCCTTCCCATAGATGACTGCATTCACCCTGGTCAAAAGTTTCATCTACCTGGATTTTATTGCCATAGATTCAATGATTCTAGAAATCGGTATATCGAATCAATTGATATTCTAGGGTCATCTCCCTTAACCTTTCAGTTTCCCACGTTATTCACAAGGCAGTGGAGCTATTATACCCACAGCTGGGACCCTCTTCCGTTAGCCCGACACTAAGTCTGTTGTCTGCTCACCACGGGGAGGGGGAAGTAGTTTTTTTAGCAAGGATTTTTTTTAGGTAGGTGTTTTTTTTTATTTAATCTTATTTCAATAATTTGGAAAATATTTTAAAGTTCTTTGATGAAACCACTGAACCATTTGGAAATAATATTAAAGATAAATATTGAATTGAGTGTGCAAGACACGTTTCTGGAATAATTTTTTTCAGTACATTGATAGTTAAAGGATTGCACGTCAAATAATTTGAAAAATCATTTGGAGCAAGAAAGCCATCAGACCTAAACAAGATACTTAAAATCAGCAAAAATCACAACATTGTTTCAAGTCGGAGTACATAGTGACCTAGATTTATACATTTATTTATTTTTCGTAAGAACATTTCTTGCTTTTATTTTCAGTAACAAACGATGAATTTTTACAGCAGCGACCTACTGATCGTGACTTACAAAGACTCTCGTTGGAATATAACATTGATGAAGTGCGTGACATCATTATATTGTCTGGATTGCCATACACAGTTTGGCATGAGGTTTATACCTCCATCGAATTTTCCAATGAGATGAAGAAATTTGAAGGACTGAAAAGATGTTGTGAGAAAAATCCTTTTACATTTAAAGATTTAAAAGAAGTAGTTGAAAAAGAAAACATACGAACAGCACATACCATCTGTAAAGTAAGATTAAAATAGTTAACCTGTCTAGGTAGAACAACTAGATGAAATAATGTGCATAACTATCATAAATTAGTACCTAATTTTTAACCCTGAAGTAGTATGTAACCCTAAACCTAACCGTAACACCTCGAAATCAGCAGTGAGGGTCGGTTAAGAACGAAACTTTACGACAAAAGAGATGATTTCAAATTTCCCATTGTGAACTTTCCATTTATATGTAGCTACATTCCAGCAGCACCCGCATATGGAGTATATATATCTCTCAGATAATACGATATTCCAGAGCTTGTGGTTTCTATTAGGATTTCCTTGATAGAGGGTTGCTGCTAACAAGGAAGCTACTGAACCAAGGGTTCCTTTTGGTAAACTTGAAGTCATCACTTCAAAAATGTTACGGTCGCCACCATGACTTGGTTGACCGTTATGGAATATCTGTGTCACAAATGACGACGGATATGTTTCGCTTGTCATTAACACTTCCAGGTCCTTTCCTCATTCACGACTTATCACCGGGTTTGTAACTAGATTAACACGACAGGTGCCACTAGTGTAGCAGGAACTGCTTACCCTTCTGGAGCACCTGAGTTCACCCACGGTTTTTAGTGGGATTCGTGCGACTCGATCTTTAGTTTTATATGTATGTTCTGTCGATCGTTGTTTGTCCTTTTGTGCTTTTTCTTTTGGCCATTGTGCTGTCTGTTCTTCTTCGATATATGTTTCTGATTGTCCCTTTGGTATCTTCAAACTTTTCTTATGTGTACGTCAGTCATCTTTGGTCCCTAATGATGAACCTGAAGTAGTATGTGTACGTCTATCGTCTTAATCCCTAATTTTTAACCCTCAAGTAGCACGTATACGTAAATCGTATTTGGTCCATATTGTTGAACACTGAAGTAGCATGTGTACGTCAGTCGTGTCTTTAGTCCCTAATTGTGTACTCTGAAGTAGTATGTACACGTCAATCATCTTTGGTCCCTAATGTTGAACCCTGAAGTAGTATTTGTACGTCAATCGTCTTTGGTCCCTAATTGTGAACCCTGAAGTAGTATGTACACGTCAATCGTCCTTAGTCCCTAATTGTGAACCCTAAAGTAGTATCTACACGTCAATCGTCCTTAGTCCCTAATTGTGAACCCTAAAGTAGTATGTGCACATCAATCGTCTTTGGTCCCTAATTGTGAACCCTGAAGTAGTATGTGTACGTCAGCCATCTTTGGTCCCTAATATTGAACCCTGAAGTAGTATGAGTACGTCAGCCATTTTTGGACCCTTATGTTGAAAACTGAAATGGTATATACACGTCAATCGTCTTTGGTCCCTAATTGTGAACCCCGAAGTAATATGTACACGTCAATTGTAGTTGGTCCCTAATGTTGAACCCTGAAGTAGTATGTATGCGTAAATCTTATGTGGTCCCTAACTGTGAACCCTGAAGTAGTGTGTGCACGTCAGTCGTCTTTGGTTACTAATTGTTAAACCTGAAGTAATATGTACAGGTCAATCGTCTTTGGTCCCTAATGTGGAACCCTGAAGTAGTATGTGTACGTCAGCCATCTTTGGACCCTTATGTTGAACACGGAAGTAGTATATACACGTCAATCGTCTTTGGTCCCTTATTGTGAACCCCGAAGTAGTGTGTGCACGTCAATCGTCTTTGGTCCCTTATGTAGAACCCTGAAGTAGTATGTGTACGTCAATCGTCTTTGATCCCAATTGTGAACCCTGAAGTAGTATGTACACGTCAATCGTAGTTGGTCCCTAATGTTGAACCCTGAAGTAGTATGTATACATAAATCTTCTGTGGTCCCTAACTGTGACCCCTGAAGTAGTATGTATACGTCTAACGGTTTTAGTCCCTTATGTTTAACCTGAAAGTAGCATATAAAGGTCAATCGTCTTTAGTCCCTAATTGTGAACTCTGAAGTAGTATGTGTACGTCAATCGTCTCTGGTCCCTAATGTTGAACCCTGAAGTCAGTCGTCTGGAGTATTTACACATCAATGGTCTTTGGTCCCTAATTTTGAACCCTGAAGTAGCATATACATGTCAATCGTCTTTGGTCCCTAATGTGGAACCCTGAAGTAGTATGTGTACGTCAGCCATCTTTGGACCCTTATGTTGGACACGGAAGTAGTATATACACGTCAATCGTCTTTGGTCCCTAATTGTCAACCCTGAAGTAGTATTTACACATCAATCGTCTTTCGTCCCTAATGTTGAACCCTGAAGTAGTATGTACACATCAATCATCTTTAGTCCCTAATTGTGAACTCTGAAGTTGTATGTACACGTCAATCGTCCTTAGTCCCTAATTGTGAACCCTGAAGTAGTATTTACACATCAATGGTCTTTGGTCCCTAATTTTGAACCCTGAAGTAGCATATACATGTCAATCGTCTTTGGTCCCTAATGTGGAACCCTGAAGTAGTATGTGTACGTCAGCCATCTTTGGACCCTTATGTTGGACACGGAAGTAGTATATACACGTCAATCGTCTTTGGACCCTTATTGTGAACCCCGAAGTAGTGTGTGCACGTCAATCGTCTTTGGTCCCTTATTGTGAACCCCGAAGTAGTGTGTGCACGTCAATCGTCTTTGGTCCCTAATTGTGAACCCTGAAGTAGTATGTGTACGTCAGCCATCTTTGGTCCCTAATATTGAACCCTGAAGTAGTATGAGTACGTCAGCCATTTTTGGACCCTTATGTTGAAACTGAAATGGTATATACACGTCAATCGTCTTTGGTCCCTAATTGTGAACCCCGAAGTAATATGTACACGTCAATTGTAGTTGGTCCCTAATGTTGAACCCTGAAGTAGTATGTATGCGTAAATCTTATGTGGTCCCTAACTGTGAACCCTGAAGTAGTGTGTGCACGTCAGTCGTCTTTGGTTACTAATTGTTAAACCTGAAGTAGCATATACATGTCAATCGTCTTTGGTCCCTAATGTGGAACCCTGAAGTAGTATGTGTACGTCAGCCATCTTTGGACCCTTATGTTGAACACGGAAGTAGTATATACACGTCTATCGTCTTTGGTCCCTAATTGTGAACTCTGATGTAATATGTACACGTTAATCCTATTTGGTCCCTAATGTTGAACCCTGAAGTAGTATATACACGTCAATCGTCTTTGGTCCCTTATTGTGAACCCCGAAGTAGTGTGTGCACGTCAATCGTCTTTGGTCCCTAATTGTTAACCCTGAAGTAGTATGTATACGTTAATCCTATTTGGTCCCTAATGTTGAACCCTGAAGTAGTATTTGTACGTCAATCGTCTTTGATCCCTAATTGTGAACCCTGAAGTAGTATGTACACATTAATCGTATTTGGTCCCTAATGTTGAACCCTGAAGTAGTATGTATATGCACATCCTCTGTGGTCCCTAATGGTGAACCCTGAAGTAGTATGTACACATCAATGGTCGTTTGTCCCTAATTGTGAACCCTGAAGTAGTATATATACGTCTAACGGTTTTAGTCCCTTATGTTTAACCTGAAGTAGCATGTAAAGGTCAATCGTCTTTAGTCCCTAATTGTGAACCCTTAATTAGTATGTGTACGTCAGTCATCTTTAGTCCCTAATTTTGAACTCTGAAGTAGCATGTTTAGATGAATCGACTTTAGTCCCTAATGTTAATCCTTAAGTAGTATGTATACTTCAATCGTCTTTAGTCCCTAATTTTGAACCCTGAAGAAGCATGTTTACATGAATTGTCTTTATTCCCTATGTTTGAACTCTGAAAAAGTGTGTGTACATCAATCATCTTTAATCCTCAATTTTGAACTCGTGGGGTAGTATGAGTACATTATCGTTTTGCGTAACCCACAGCTGATCACACTTCTATTACTCTCCACTCACAACACATGGGTCAACTGGCAGAGGAATCATCATAGAAATGCGATCGTATTAAAACACTTTGATATGTCCCGATGACTCTTTATATCCATTCATATCACAACTTTATGTATTCTGAGACTAAAACAAGATGCAACACGATACATTTCATATTTCATTTTCTGCATTTAAAAATAGATTCGTCAAGAAAGGATTCATCTCTTTTACTGACATCTTTATTTATAAACCTTGAGGTCAAATGTCAAGGTCCCACGAAGGTCATTATGGTATGCGACACACCGCCTTATGGTCATGCACCCACATACCAAATATCATTGACCTATCTCGAAAGACAAAAATATTATGGCCATGACAAGAAAATACTATTTAAAAAAAACAATTTGACCTTGAGGTCAAAGGTCAAGGCCCCATGAATGTCATTACGGTATGCGGACACACCGTCTTATGGTCATGCACCCACATACCAAATATCATTGACATATCTCGAAAGACAAAAATGTTATGGCCCGAACAAGAAAATACTATTCAAAAAACAATTATTTGACCTTGAGGTCAAAGGTCAAGGACCCACAAAGGTCATTATGGTACGCGACACACCACCTTATGGTCATGCACCCACATACCAAATATCATTGACCTATCTCGAAAGAGAAAAATGTTATGGTCCGGACAAGAAAATATTATTTAAAAAACAATTCTTTGACCTTGAGGTCAAAGGTAAAGGTCCCACGAAGCTCATTATGGTACGCAACACACCGCCTGATGGTCATGCACCCACATACCAAATGTCATTGAACTATCTCGAAAGACAAAAATGTTATGGCCCTGACAAGAAAATACTATTTTAAAAAACAATTATTTGATCTTGATACATGACACACAGACTTATGGTCATGTACCCACATACCAAATATCATTGACCTATCTCGAAAGACAAAAATGTTATGGCCCTGACAAGAAAATACTATTTAAAAAAAATATTTGACCTTCAGGTCAAAGGTCAGGATCCCATGAAGGTCATTACGGTATGCGGACACACCGCCTTATGGTCATGCACCAACATACCAAATATCATTGACCTATCTCGAAAGACAAAAATGTTATTGCCCGAACAAGAAAATACTATTTAAGAAACAATTATTTGACCCTGAGGTCAAAGGTCAAGGTCCCACGAAGGTTATTATTGTACGTGACACACCACCTTATGGTCATGCACCCACATACCAAATATCATTGACCTATCTCGAAAGACAAAAATGTAATTGTCCGGACAAGAAAATACTATTTAGAAAACAATTATTTGACCTTGAGGTCAAAGGTCTAGGTCCCATGAAGGTCATTATGGTATGCGACACTCTACCTTATGGGTATGCACCCACATACCAAATATCATTGACCTATCTCGAAAGAGAAAAATGTTATGGTCCGGACAAGAAAATACTATTTAAAAAACAATTATTTGACCTTGAGGTCAACGGTAAAGGTCCCACGAAGATCTTTATGGTACGCGACACACCACCTTATGGTCATGCACCCTCATACCAAATATCATTGACCTATCTCCAAAGACAAAAATGTTATGGCCCTGACAAGAAAATACTATTTTAAAAAAATATTTGACCTTGAGGTCAAAGGTCAAGGTCCCACGAAGGTCGTTATGGTACGCGATACACTGCCTTATGGTCATGCACCCACATACCAAATATCATTGACCTATCTCGAAAGACAAAAATGTTATGGTCCGGACAAGAAAATATTATATGAAAAACAATTATTTGACCTTGAGGTCAAAGGTCAAATTCCCACGAAGGTCATTATGGTACACGACACACCGCCTGATGGTCATGCACCCACATACCAAATATCATAGACCTATCTCGAATGACAAAAATGTTATGGCCCGGAAGGGGAGACATAATGATGTGTCACTTGAAGAGTATAATATTTGATTGTCTTAGCTTTACTGAGGGTTTAATTACCTGATTGTCCACTACAGACAGGGAGGCTCCTAACTTTAACAGAAGGTCTACTACCTCTGTTCTGCCATACTCTGCTGCTCTGTGAAGAGGTGTCAGACCCTAAAACAATAAATATAAAACAATATTTAAACACAAACAATTCCTCAGTAAATGACAGACATTTTGTCATTAAATCTTCACAAACAACACAACTTTATATTACAAGAGTATTTTATAAACAACTCAGTTGTCATGGTTACATAAAAAATCATTTTTCGTCAGAAATGTTGATACAATTAACATTTCCTGATTCCAACTCTTCTTTTAAATGTTTATAATTTAAGAAAGAAGTTCCTTGTAAATTATGGAAGCCCCGATTTTTCTCTATAGCTTCTTCACCTCAAAAAAGGAGATTAACAATATCAAACATGTTTGATTTGTAACTATTAATAAGCTTTTTATTTCAACAAAACAAGGATTTTTCCGCCAGTTAATCCACATGTGATGAGGAACAAATGTTTGGGTAGATCATGTACAGCAATTTTTAAGTCCCTCATTTGAAATCAATAAATACATACATGTTTGTTAATTACAGATAAATAGAGGTCGCTTTAGTCAACAACAACATTACTATTATAAATTATTACTAAATTAATTGTTGAACAAAATGATACATGGTAGAGATTAAAGTATACATCTATTGGTGATCTATATATAGAAACTTATCTTTCTATAATTTTAATTAAATATATTCATGGTTTGATAAGATCATGTGGTTTGCATTACATTATATGTCTATCTTTTTATTAGAGCTATATTACAGCCAATTATAAGAGTTATCTAACCTTAAGTTCAACAGATCTGCCTATTACATGTAATTATATATGTAATGTTACACACTGCTTACTAACATGATTGTTAGGTAAATTATTGTCTATCAATATTCATTTAATTAATTACAGGTCCTACGTGACAAATTTATAGATTATGGTAAGTAGAATAATGATAATGAACAGATATCAAGCAATAATCTCGATTGACAAAGCAAAAGTAGTAACAAAACAGCAAAACTTAAGCAAAACAAAACTAAAGATCAAACAATACAATATGGATGCTTAGAGTAGCCAAGCGTTTTCATTATTCAGGCTCAAAAAGCGAAATCTGACAACAATTATAAGAGCATCACAACTTTTAACAAAAACAACCCCAAAAGATTGAATATTACAATTAAGCTGCTATTATAATCATGGCCACGACAGCAACCATACCTAAAAGGACACCCTACTAGCATACAGTCATGACCATGACAGCTATCATAGGTAGAAGTAAATCTTACTATCATACAATCATGACCATGACAGTCAACATAGGTAGAAGTAAATCTTACTATCATACAATCATGATAGCCATCATAGGGAGAAGTAAATCTTACTATCATACAATCATGACAGATTCCATAGGTAGAAGTAAATCCTACTATCATACAATAATGGATACCATAGGTAAAAGTAAGTCCTACTATCATACAATCATGACCATGACAGATACCATAGGTAGAAATAAATATTACTATTATACCATCATGACCATGTGACAGCCACCATAGATAGAAGTAAATCCTACTATTATACAATCATGACAACCACCATATGTAGAAGTAAATCCTACTATCATACAATCATGACAGCCATCATAGGTAGAAGTAAATCCTACTATCATACAATCATGACCATGACAGCCACCTTAGGTAGAAGTAAATCATACTATCATACAATCATGACCATGAAAGCTACCATAGGTAGAAGTAAATCTTACTATCATACAATCATGACCATGACAGCTACCATAGGTAGAAATAAATCTTACTATCATACAATCATGACAGCCATCATAGGTAGAAGTAAATCCTACTATTATACAATCATGACCATGACAGCCACCTTAGTTAGAAGTAAATCATACTATCATACAATCATGACCATGACAGCTACCATAGGTAGAAGTAAATCCTACTATCATACAATCATGACCATGACAGCTACCATAGGTAGAAATAAATCTTACTATCATACAATCATGACAGCCATCGATATCATAGGTAGAAGTAAATCCTACTATTATACAATCATGACCATGACAGTCACAATAGGTAGAAGTAAATCTTATTAACATACAATCATGACAGATACCATAAGTAGTAGTAAATCCTACTATCATACAATCATGACCATGACAGCTATCATAGGTAGAAATAAATCTTACTATCATACAATCATGACCATGACACCTATCATAGGTAGAAGTAAATCTTACTAGCATACAATCATGACTATGGCAGCCATCATAGTTAGAAGGAAATGTAACTAGGACACAATCAAGCCCAAGACGCCCCCAACATACACTTTAACCATTTTATATGATTATATCTATATCTATGTTGATAAAGACACAATTTCAATCCAAATTGAGTATGTAGGTTATTTGAGGTATATAAAGCTAATTACTACATCGTCATTTATATTGATTATTTAAGTAACAGAATTCATATTTATTTTAATTATTTGAGAAGCGGTTTGTAAATTAACATTACTGAGCATCATCAATTAATTAGAAACTATTTTACATGCGATGTCTTCAATTGAATTGGTTATATTTTGTTTATTTTTTATAATTTTAGAATCGGAACCAGAAAAATGGGATCTTGTGTTGACAGACGAATTTATTGATAAACTGGCACCTTTAGTTGGAAGGCAGTCTTTACAATTCCTTCTGGAGCTTGGTATGACATTCCAAGACTGGGATCAGATTACATACAGACAATCAGAGAGAGAATTAGTAGGGTTAAATTGTGATATACTTGAAGCCTGGAAACAAAACTGTGATAAATGTAATGTAAGACCAACACTAAGAGATATTGGAAGAGCCTTTGGTAACATTGGAAAACATATCAAAACAATTGAAAATACATTGTTTGACTAAAAGTCAGATTCTCTTTTTTCACTGAAAACAGTGTTTGCTTGTAAAGAGAAGAAAATACAATGAAAAACTACTACATGAATACATTATATCATTTATTATTGTCTATATATAGAAGACAAACATGAATACATTATATCATTTATTATTGTCTATATATAGAAGACAAACATGAATATATTATATCATTTATTATTGTCTATATATAGAATACAAACATAAATACATTATAACATTTATTATTATCTATATATGGAAGACAAACATGAATACATTATATCATTTATTAGTGTCTATATATAGAAGACAAACATGAATACATTATATCTTTATATATTATTTTATATTCCATTTTTGAGTTACAACATCAAAGGATCAAGTGTAAATAAAAATGACAGTAAACTTCATTGCAGTTTTATTAAGGTTGTTTGAAAACAAAATGGCAACTACAGCTGTCAGAAAACTGTTTCTCCAGGCACTATGGGAGTGCTTGACTAAATATTGTTGATGCACATCAAAAACTAGCACATACCTTAACCCTGATATTCTTTGATTTTAAGTGCATGATTGAGTTTAATTTATATCTCTTTTCATATATGAAATCTCCAAGATTAGGGTCTTAGAAGACAGAATTTATTCCAGAAACGTGTACATACTGTATTTGATATCTACGTTTTATTGTTCAGCAAACCATCCATGAATATCTGGTAAACTTTCTAACACAAGGTACAAGTCAACCACACCGAGTAGTGGACTAGACAAATACCTAGTAACCATCCTAACATAACATACCTGGTAAACTTTCTAACACAAGATACAAGTCAAACAAACCTCGAACTAGACACGTGTCTGGTAACCTTCCTAGCATAGGATACAAGTCAACCACACCGAGTAGTGGACTATACAAATACCTAGTATCCATCCTAGCATAGGATACAAGTCAACCACACCGAGTAGTGGACTAGACAAATACCTGGTAAACATACTAACATAAGATACAAGTCAACCACAGTGTAGAGGACTAGACAAATACCTGGTAAACATCCTAACATAAAGTACAAGTCAAACAAACCTCGAACTAGAGAGGGGCCAGAGTGGCTCAATGAGTTAGGTCGCTGGATCTAGCAACTCATACAAGCCTATCACCAATACGGCGTGGGTTCGCGCCTGGCTTTGTAAATTACAAAAAAGGGTGCACTCGACTCGCAGCCGCAAGTGATAAAGTTTACCAGTTGCTTGCCCATGGTCGGTGGTTCTCTCCTGGTAATCGGGCTTCCTCCACCACTAAAACAAAACAAAATCGAACTAGAGAAATACCTGGTAAACTTCCTAACATAGGATACAAGTCAACCACACAGAGTAGAGGACTAGACAAATACCTAGTAAACTTCCTAACATAAGATACAAGTCAACCACACCGAGTAGAGAACTAGACAAATACCTGGTAAACATCCTAACACAAGGGGGTCCCGGGTGGCTCAATGAGTTAGGTCGCTGGATCTAACAACTCATACAAGCCTATCACCAAAACGGCGTGGGCTCGCACCCGGCTTTGTAAATTACAAAAAAGGGTGCACTCGACTCGCGAACGCAAGTGATAAAGTTTACCAGTTGCTTGCCCATGATCGGTGGTTCTCTCCGGGTACTCCGGCTTCCTCCACCACTAAAACTGGTCGCCATGATATAGCTGCAATATTGTTGAAAGTGGCGTCAAACACCAAAATCAAATCAAATCAAATCCTAACATAAGGTACAAGTCAACCACACTGAGTAGTGGACTAGACAAATACCTGGTAAACTTCCTAACATAAGATACAAGTCAATCACACGAGTAGTGAACTAGACAAATACCTAGTTAACTTCCTAACATAAGGTACAAATCTACCACACCGAGTAGTGGACTAGACAAATACCTGGTAAACATCCTAACATAAGGTACAAATCAACCCCACCGAGTAGTGGACTAAACCAATACCTGGTAAACATCATAACATAAGGTACAAGTCAACCACACCGAGTAGTGGACTAGACAAATACCTGGTAAACATCCTAATAATAAGGTACAAGTCAACCACACCAGTAGTGAACTAGACAAATACCTGGTAAACTTCCTAACATAAGGTACAAGTCAATCAGACATTGTAGTAAGCTGGACGCAAACTTTTACTCCTCAAACATCCTAACATAAGGTACAAGACAAGCACACCTTGTAGTGAAATGGGCGAAGTGCTTTTAATAATAATCTTTCCCAGCTTAGATACAACTCGAGCAGAAGTTGTACTAAAAAGTACAAGAAACTTTACCTTGAACAATTCCTAACATAAGGTACAAGCCAATCAGATATTGTGGTGAGCTGGACGCAAACATTTACTCCTTAAGCATCGTTTCATTATGTACAAGTCAAACACACCTCGTAGTGAAGTGAATCAAATATCAGGAAAAGATCCTAACGGTATAATTTTAAAAATAGATCTCGTAGAGGGCTGGGCCAAGTACCCGTGCAACATCCTTACTCAGGTACAAGTCAAACACACCTCGTAGTGAAGTGAATCAAATATCAGGAAAAGATCCTAACAGGGTATAATTTTAAAAATAGATCTCGTAGACGGCTGGGCCAAGAACCCGTGCAACATCTTTACTCAGGTACAAGTCAAACACACCTCGTAGTGAAGTGATTCAAATATCAGGAAAAGATCCTAACAGGGTATAATTTTAAAAATAGATCTCGTAGAGGGCTGGGCCAAGTACCCGTGCAACATCCTTACTCAGGTAGAAGTCAAACACACCTCGTAGTGAAGTGAATCAAATATCAGGAAAAGATCCTAACAGGGTATAATTTTAAAAATAGATCTCGTAGAGGGCTGGGCCAAGTACCCGTGCAACATCCTTACTCAGGTACAAGTCAAACACACCTCTTAATGAAGTGAATCAAATATCAGGAGAAGATCCTAACATAGGGTAAAATTTTAAAAATAGATCTCGTAGAGGGCTGGGACACGTACCCGTGCAACATCCTTACTCAGGTACAAGTCAAACACAACTCGTAGAGCGATGAGCCAAATACCCAGGAAAGATCCTAGCGAATGGTACAAGTCAAACACACCTCGTACAGAGCTGGGCAAACCTACCATAATGTACAAGTCAAACACACCTCGTAGAGAGCTTGACTAAGTACCCGGGAAACATCCTAACAAGGTACAACTCATACACACCTCGTAGACGTCGAGAACTGGACCAAGTACCCGTGAAACATCCTACCATAAGGTACAAGTCGAACACACATCGTAGAGATTTAGCCCAACCTACCATAAGGTACAAGTCAAACACACCTCGTAGAGAGCTTGACTAAGTACCCGGGAAACATCCTAACATAAGGTGCAACTCATACACACCTCGTAGACGTAGAGAGCTGGACCAAGTACCCGTGAAACATCCTACCATAAGGTACAAGTCAAACACACAATCGTAGAGATTTAGCCCAACCTACCATAAGGTACAAGTCAAACACACCTCGTAGAGAGCTGGACCAAGTACCCGTGAAGCATCCTACCATAAGGTACAAGTCAAACATACATCGTAGAGAGCTGGACCAAGTACCCGTGAAACATTCTAATGTAAGGTACAAGTCAAACACACCTCGTAGAGAGCTGGACGAAGTACCCGTGAAACATCTTACCATAAGGTACAAGTCAACCACATCGTAGAGATTTATCCCAACCTAGCGTAAGGTACAAGTCAAACACACCTCGTAGAGAGCTGAACCAAGGACACATGAAACATCCTACCATAAGGTACAAGTCACACACCTCGTTGAGAGCTGGACCAAGTACCCGTGAAACATCCTACCATAAGGTACAAGTCAAACACACCTCGTAGAGAGCTGGACCAAGTTCCCGTGAAACATCCTAATGTAAGGTACAAGTCACACCTCGTAGAGAGCTGGACCAAGTACCCGTGAAACATCCTACCATAAGATACAAGTCAAACACATCGTAGAGATTTAGCCCAACCTAACGTAAGGTACAAATCAAACATACCTCGTAGAGAGCTGAACCAAGGACCAGTGAAACATCCTAATGCAAGGTACAAGTAAACACACCTCGTCTAGAGGTTGACTAAGTACCCGGGAAACATCCTAACATTATGGAAAAGTGAAACACACGTCGTAGTGAACTGGACCAAGTACATGAGAAGCATCATAACATAAGGTACAGTTCATAGACACCTCGTACATGTAGAGAACTGGACCACGGACCCGGGTAACATCCTAACGTAAAGTACAGGTCAAACACCTCGTAAAGAGCTGGACCAGGTACCCGTAAAACAACCTAACGAAAGGTACAAATCACACATCATAGAAAGCTGGGTCACATACCCGTGAAACATCCTAACGTAAGGCACAAGTCAAATACACCTCGTAGAGAGCTGGACCAAGGACCCGTGAAACATCCTAACGTAAAGTACAAGTCAAGACACCTCCTCTAGAGCTTGACTAAGTACCCGAGAAACATTTTAACATTACACACAAGTGAAACACATCTCGTAGAGAGCTGGATCAAGTACCCGTGAAACATCCAAACGTAAGGTACAAATAAAACACACCTCGTAGAGAGCTGGACCAAGGACTTGTGAAACATCCTAACGTAAGGTACAAATCAACACACCTCCTCTAGAGCTTGACTAAGTAACCGGGAAACATAGCATTACGCACAAGAGAAGCATAACTCGTAGAGAGCTGGACCAAGTACCCGGGAAACATGCTGACGCTGTATTTTGAATGTTATTTATTCTTCTTTGAACATGTACTTCAATATAGTATCCATACATTTTCAATAATGTTAAAGTAAACACTGTCACTGGTGTTAAAGTTTAAATGTATCTACCACTCTACCACTGGTTTGACTGGTGACACAATCGTCTATAATCATAGGATTATTTATTATGTGAATGTGTACAATTCGCCAATGTGTTTTGGATTTTAGTCTGATATAATGGGGGAAAGGTGGGGTCATGGTGTTTAACGCCACTTTCAACAATATTTCAGCCACTTTGTATATCCTGGCGGTCAGTTTTTTTGGGTGGAGGAAGCCGGAGAAAACTACCGATCTGTCGCGTCACTGACAAACTTTATTACATAATGTATCGAATACACCTCACCTGAACGGGTTTCGAACTCACAACGTTAGTGGTGATAGGCACTGATTGTAAATATAATAGGTGGTTGTTAATCCAACTAGATTCTATCACGCCCATGACGGCCCCTTATTATAAAGAACTGAATAATAAATGTAAGGGTATAGTTTTCATATTTCAAATACAAAAAAATGTATATGGATTTATATCGGGGAATAGTAGACTGCTACACTTGAAAGGCAAACTTCGAATACCTAACATGATACATAATACTCTTAAATACCCACCCAAACACGAATTGCACGACTTTTACATTCCATCTACCCGTAAATGCCGCATTGCGAAAATATTCTAACCAATCATTATAGCAGGTAAAATACAACATACATGTAAATAGTAAACACTACCACGTGTGTTCATGTATTAGTAAATACAATCACGTGTTAACACAAACCATGTGATACAGTTAACTTTAATAAATATATTTATGTTGTACATTTTTGTATTTAATAAAGTGTTTTCAGGGAGTTGACAATTACTCATTTATGTTTTCCCTGGGCAAATGAAGTGTACGAAAACAGGAGCCCCTAAGTGTGGTTTCCTGGGAATCTTAGATCATTGTACAAACCAGTTGATGTTGAATAAATGATATAGTTATATATAAGAAAAATTACAAAATCAATAAAATAGTATTGATGTTTTTATTAATTGTAATAATTATTTATTCTAGTATAACGTCCTTCAAACGCTTTGAGTCCAAACCCGTGGTAAAATTAATATATACCTACACCCATTGTAATTTATAACGATATTTTACCATTTTTTACATATTAGAATCGAAATAATTCATGGTAGCCCGAATTTATATTATTTTTACCACGGGTAGTCACTTTATGCCTATATTGTACCCCCCGTTAACGTTCGGGGTAAATTAATTGGCATAAAGTGCTTACCCGTGGTAAAAATAATATAAATTCGGGCTACCATGAATTATTTCTTAATTTAAAACATTAAAAGAAATTAGACAAAGTTTTACAGATGATTGTTTGTCCTTTATCATTTGGCTGTTGTATTGTTTGTCCTGTTGTCCTTTACCAAATACTGTTTTCTCATTTAAACATTCATAATTTATCTGCTTAGCCTTTAAAGCTATACCCTGACTCCCAATAAACTGTAAGATACTGTATGGGGATATAACAAGTATTAAAGGGTTAGGTTTATGGTGATTAATGTCATTTTCAACAATAGTTCAGCCATATTATGGTGGTCAGTTTTAATTAGTGGGAGAAGCAGGTGTACTTGGAGAACACAACCGACCTGCCGAAGATCACTGACAAACTTTATCACATATTGTTGCATCGAGAACACCTCACCAGGGACGGAATTCAAACCCGAAACATTAGTGATAATAGGCAATGATTGTATTCTTTTTAGCTCAACATGACAAAGGCAATGTGAGCTTTTGCCATCACTGAGTGTCTGTCCATTAACGTTTGAATAATCTCTTTGAAACCGCTTAGCCAAATGATTCAAGACTTGGTAGGAATCACACATGGAAGATCCTCTATAAAGATTGCTCTTTTATTTTTTTTTTCGATCCGTTAACAAACATGGCCGACATAGTCAATTCTTGTTACTGGATGGCCAATTTCCAAAAATCTTCTCTGAACCAACTTGGTTAAATGAACCAAAACTTGATTGTGAGCACCTATAAATGCACACTAAAAAGAATGCTTATTTCATTCTGATCCGTTAACAAACATGGCCGCCATAGACAATTTTTTTTCTAGTTGGTCCGACTGGTGAGCGACACAAGCTTAGGCCACTGAGCCTCTAATATTTACTAATTACTGTTGACATATTTTATTATTTTAAAGACTGCATTGTTGGATTGATAGTTATAGTGCTCGCTTCGAGTCCGGTAGATCGTTGGTTCGAGCCCGATCATATCAAACCAAAGACTAATATTAATATATGTTGCTTCTCTGTTAAAGACGCAGAATTAAGGGAAAGAACAAAGACGTGTTGGCTCGGAATCAAAATAATGTGTCCGAGTGGAGCGATATGTTCGTGGACTGTTGTTTCAGTGAACTAGCATTATTAAAAAATGGAGAGAAAAAAATGTTCGAAGCCTCGTTCTCCAAAATTCAGATATGCCGTTATCATGGATACGTTATCGCACTCTGATAACTTGCTACCATGGATACGTTATCTCAAACTATAATAAGTCGTGACCATGGATACGTTATATCAAACAATTGTAAGTTGTGAACATGAATACACTATCCTAAAACTGAGTGTATACTGTTAGAGTGTAATAAAAGTCTTAGTCTTAGTCTTAGAGTTGACCCAAACTCTGATAGGTCGTTACTTACCATGGATGTGTTATCTTAAAACTGAGTGTATACTGTTAGAGTGTAATAAAAGTCTTAGTCTTAGTCTTAGAGTTGACCCAAACTCTGATAGGTCGTTACTTACCATGGATGTGTTATCATAAAACTGAGTGTATACTGTTAGAGTGTAATACAAGTCTTAGTCTTAGTCTTAGAATTGACTCAAACTCTGATAGGTCGTTACTTACCATGGATGTGTTATCATAAAACTGAGTGTATACTGTTAGAGTGTAATAAAAGTCTTAGTCTTAGTCTTAGAGTTGACCCAAACTCTGATAGGTCGTTACTTACCATGGATGTGTTATCATAAAACTGAGTGTATACTGTTAGAGTGTAATAAAAGTCTTAGTCTTAGTCTTAGAGTTGACCCAAACTCTGATAGGTCGTTACTTACCATGGATGTGTTATCATAAAACTGAGTGTATACTGTTAGAGTGTAATAAAAGTCTTAGTCTTAGTCTTAGAGTTGACCCAAACTCTGATAGGTCGTTACTTACCATGGATGTGTTATCTTAAAACTCTGTACACTTGTGCAACTTTGATATTCAGTACTCAATGGCAAGCGGTGAGAATGTTTTGTTTGTATGTGTATATAGTGTAATGGGATTAAGGTTAGTGTTTAACACCACTTTCAACAATATTTCAGTTACACCGTGGGGGGTCAGTTTTAATGGTGGAGGAAACCGGAGTACCCCAAGAAAACTACCGACCTGTCACAAGTCATTGGTAAACTTATATAATGTTTTATTCAGTACACCTCGCCATCATGGTGTAAATAGTAATATTGAATGCTTAAAGTAAACTATTAACCCTTTGAACGCCAAGACGTTGATTGTATACAACGTTACGTTGCCATATATTCCAGAACGTAACGATAAAACGTCACCTTACGTTGCGTGTTTTCATGACTTTCACGCACATGCATATATCGATTGTTTTGCATTTGACAAATTGTATGAGAATGCAATGATAACCCATAAGTAACATAAGTGCTCCGAAAGGGTTAGCAGTTCCTGTTCTTACTTGACATTTGATTAGATTAACAGGCAAGTCAATTAAGGAGGGAAACATGGACAAATTTATGACAATTAACAGAAATTTTTGATTAAAAAACAAACAATGTTTACATCGGTGCGAGTTTACATTATTTTTGCAATGAACAACATTACATAATAACCTTCAAATTATTTAATAGAATCAAGCGTTTGAATTACATTTATTAAACTTTACAGAAAGATCAGAATTAGGAGTAAACTAGTTTCTACATCATGATTTTAGTAAAACTATAAAAAAGTCTTTCCATCAGTAGAGCAATATCCAGATCAGAACAGAGTGGTTCTGTCTGTGATACATTGTCACTTGAAGATAAATTTTGTAATGAAAAGATACACAATAAATTTTGCAAATATATTTTAGGTTTAAAGAAGATTGCATGTAATATTTCGGCCAAGTCTGAACTAGGAAGATTTCCTATAACAGACTATATCAAAACCCAAGCTATACTATATTTTTGTAGATTACAAACAGATCCAATAAACCCTCTACTTAAAGAGGCATTTTACATCTGTAAGTCTGTTGATTCTGATGGAATCTATACTTGGTATTATTACATAATGACTGTAAATATCTGTACGGACTTAAATCTTAAGTAAAGTCTAGAAGTCAATAAATAATGGTATTCACCTGCTGAAAGTGATATTCACCGGTGACGTCATAAGCCTTATAATTTATGTAATAAAACAATTACAGACTTTTGTATCAGTGAATATGAGTTTTTATTGACCTACAAAACCAATATTGACCTCACCCTTCGGCTTCGGTCAATATTATTTTACAGGTCAATAAAAACTCATATTCACTTCTACAAAAGTCTGCAATTGTGTATTATTATACCTCACATAATAAAGAATCAATTATATTGTTTAAAAGATAATCACATGACATAAAATAATCTGGATATTTTTGCTTCTAATCGCCGCCAACGGTGAATAACCTCAAGAATTACACACGTCCATTGAATAACCCTATTATTCAACGGTGAATAACCTCAAGAATTACACACGTCATTGAATAACCCTATTATTCAACATTATTCAACGGTGTAAAATCATGGAATAATACTTTAACAATTCAAATATTAAACAATATATTTCAACTGTTTGTTCGGTATAATAAAACAGTTACGGCCCTCTGAATCGGTGAATATCCAAAATTGTCAACCCCACTAGGGTTATTTCCCTCGGGGAAATAACTCTAATGGGGTTGACAATTTTGGATATTCACCTCTTCCGAGGGCCATAATTGTATATAGTTTCATAGGAAATATTTTTAAGGAATTAGATCTTGAAATCACAGATTTTGAAAATTTCACCAGACCTTTTGCCTCTATAAAACATTCACTGAAGAAAAAAATTAAGAAAGTAATAAATGACCCATATATTAAAAAAAAACGTTAGAAAAATGTTCATCTTTCACTGAAATTGAAACTTCCAAGCTGTATATTTACAGTAAAATAAAATCAGAGTTAAAACTTGAAAACTATGAGGCAATTATTCACAAAACTTAGAGTGAGTAATCACAGTTTAGAGATTGAATCATGGAGGTATAAAAATATAACAAGGGAAGAAAGAATATGTAAAAATTGTAATTTACATCTTTAAGTCTGTTGGTTCTGATGGAATCTATACTTGGTATTATTATACCTCACATAATAAAGAATCAATTATATTGGTTAAAAGATAATCACATGGCATAAAATAATCTGGATATTTTTGCTTCTAATCGCCGCCAACTGTGAATAACCTCAAGAATTACACACGTCCATTGAATAACCCTATTATTCAAGGGTGAATAACCTCAAGAATTACACACGTCCATTGAATATCCCTATTATTCAACGGTGTAAAAACATGGAATAATACTTTAACAATTCAAATATTAAACAGTATATTTCAACTGTTTGTTCGGTATAATAAAACAGTTACGGCCCTCTGAATCGGTGAATATCCAAAATTGTCAACCCCACTAGGGTTATTTCCCTCGTACTAAAGCCCTCGGGGAAATAACTCTAATGTGGTTGACAATTTTGGATATTCACCTCTTCCGAGGGGCATAATTGTATATAGTTTCATAGGAAATATTTTTTAAGGAATTATATCTTGAAATCACAGATTTTGAAAATTTCACCAGACCTTTTGCCTCTATAAAACATTCACTGAAGAAAAAAATTAAGAAAGTAATAAATATTTAAAAAAAGTTAGAAACATTTTCATCTTTCACTGAAAATGAAACTTCCAAGCTGTATATTTACAGTAAAATACAATCAGAGTTTAAACTTGAAAACTATTTATTATTCTTCTCTAACTTCAAAATGAGGCAATTTTTTACAAAACTTAGAGTAAGTGATCACAGTTTAGAGATTGAATCAGGCAGGTATAAAAATATAACAAGGGAAGAAAGAATATGTAAAAATTGTAATTTAAATGAAATAGGAGACTTTATAAAGCAATCTACAGAATTGCAAAAAGGAGGTCCTTGTCGGTCAAAGGTATGACATGTGAAAAATATAATGCTAGTTAATAGGATTTATTTTGTGTATCCGATATTAAATTGTAATTTTCTGTGTTTTCTATGTTTTGTTTGTTTGTATTTGTATTTGCTTGACCCACATGGGTGTATTATGCAAATAAAGAATTATTTAATAGATTATCTGATATTATACAGTAGACAGTAAAAATATACATGTACACTGAAATCCACCACAACGAAGATGTGTCAATTATAGTTTTCATGATTAAGACGGGTATGATATCTACTAAAGCACCCTTCAACACAGAGCCCAACTTTACAATTAGGGCACCGCCACTGCATTCATGTTTTCCTGAACTGTTCGTGAGAATTTGAACACACAACACATTTCTTCCTGTTCCCATCTGGTATTTTCTCTGAGAAATGTCTCTCCTTGATTTTTGTTAACTGCCTGTGCTCCTGTCTCACCACTCTGACTTGCTCATTTCTATGCGCTTCAGAATGCAAAAAAATATAATATTTCTGTGACCTTATTCACAAAGCAATCGTTAATTATTGTAGCGAACAATAATTTATTATTTGTGATCATATGTATTATTGAACCGCTTGAAATATTTTGTCGAAGCGCCATTGTAACTCTATAAAAGGACAATGTAAGGGACCGACCATTTAACTTGCAGGGAGGGGGAGGGTATGGTTTTATTTTCGTTCAGAATTTTGTTTTCGGACAACACGAGAGTTAGAATATTTATTTCTTTTGTCGCGCGAAGCGCGAAATTTTTTTTCAGAATTTAACATTAGGTTATATGACAAAAACTCTGAATCAGATTTTTTTTTTTTCCTCCACCAAAATCAGAATATTTTTTCAGCAACATTGGGAATCAGAATATGTTTTTAGGAAAAAACCATAACCCCCACCCCTCCTTTCAAGTTAAATGGTCGTTCCCTAATTATTTCATACAACAATTTATACAAATAATTCACCTGAAACAATGTTTTCCTCAAAAGTAACATTGTGACAAGCATGTAATTAAAATGTTCTTATTTACATGATACATGTATGTTAAACTAAAACATTTCGTTTATCACATCCAATACAAGTGTTATCTTGAAGTGAATCATAACCTGGCTGGTCATACAGAACAGCTTACTCATTGTTGTTGCAGGGCAGCAATTGCAATATCAACGGAAACCACTACCTAAGCAGACAATTGGTGTTTCCAATGCCCACGATATACTGTTATTTCCCCAGTATGATTCACATGCTGTTTTTTTTACTGTACACCAATGGATAGAATAGAATAAGTCACTTAAATACCAATGCTTCCTAAAGCGTTACAAGGATCCAGCTCATAAATCTTGCATGCTCGGAAATTACTCTAGGCAGTCTTTTGTTCTCTGCCATG
>MJUT01052114.1:115902-134601 GCA_002080005.1 Gigantidas platifrons
ACAAATATGAAAAGGGCTATAACTCTCGCAAAAATCAACCATCCGTGAAATCGGTATAATATGCGCATGCTCAGATCATGGCCAATCAAGATACCAAATATGAATAAAATGCGACAAAAGACAAATTACTAGTTGCGTAGACAAGATGTGCGGACGGACGTATGGTCAAACAAATATGAAAAGGGCTATAACTCTCGCAAAAATCAACCATCCGTTAAATCGGTATAATATGCGCATACTCAGATCATGTCCAATCAAGATACCAAATATGAATAAAATCCAACAAAAGACAAATGACTAGTTACGTACACAAGGTTTAGGGACGGACGAAGGGTATTCCAGTATACCCACCACTCTGCGAGTGAGGGTATAAAAACTACATTTTAGATTATACCAACACGTGGGTCAAAAATGACATACATACCTATATGCTACGATAGAAAATAAACAAGCAAGTCTAACATTAGTAACACTTATAAAATAACTCTTCCAGAGCACCTGGGTTCACCCCCGGTTTTTAGTGAGTTTCGTGTTACTAGATCTTTAGTTTTATGTGTATGTTGTGTAAATCGTTGTTTGTCCTTTTGTACTTTTTCTTTGGGCCATTTGTTGTCTGTTCTTCTGATTCTGTTTACTTCTTCATCTTCAAACTCTTCTTTCAATAACGATTGGAAAAAAAGATACGGAATAATGTAATTGCTAAAACGGTTACACAGCTTTTCTTGTAGTTTACCCAAAACATCTGGTCAATTTTAATGGTTATAGCAACAGATCCCTTTGGTGACCTTACAAACAAAATGTTTGCCCGCAGCCAGTAACAGCCATTTGCGACTGCACCTGAAAATAATATTATGATTTTTGTATAAAAGTAAGTGTTTTGTTTTTTTCATCTCTTTCTAAGTAATCCAGGTCATGCCAAGCTATGTTTACTGATTTCTCACACATACTAAAGGAACATTTTATTTCAAGGCAGGACATGTGACTATTCCATCAGGACTCACAGCTATGTACGGACGATCTGATTTTACACATAGACCACATATAATAACTCTCAAATTTCGATGGTAGGTTGATTGTGTAGCAATGTAATAGTTTCTTGTTGTGGACTCATTTGATTTCCCATATTTTATGGGTTACGGTTATGGTGTTTAACGCCACTTTCAACAATATTTCAGTTATATCGTTCATGTTTTATGGAAGGAAGGTGGTCCAAATTTTTAGCATAACCCAATTAGTTTGCTAAAAGAGAAGACATTTATTTCTTAGTTGTTCATTTTTGCGTTAATTTTGTAATGATTCGATGGAGTAAGTCGACCTTTTCTTTACATGTTCTCTTTGACCAACTGTCGATTTCTCAATCAAAACTACTTGTTCCTTGGTAACGGATATTTTTTCCATTAAATCATCTACGTCAGAGGCACTTAATGTTTCAACCTATGATAGGCCATGGGTCCAATACGTCTGTTATAGACCGTGGTGCCAATACTTCTATTATAGACCGTTGGGTCAATACTTCTATTATAGACAATGGGAACTATGCTTCTATTATAGACCGTGGGCCAATACTTTTATAATAGACCGTGGGGTCAATGCTTCTATCACAGATCGTGTGGACAATATTTCTATTATAGACCGTGGGGCCAATATTTCTATTATAGACCGTGGGGACAATACTTCTATTATAGATCGTGAGTACAATGCTTATATAATAGACCGTGGGGACAATATTTCTATTATAGACCGTGGGGATAATACTTCTATTATAGACCGTGGGAACAATACTTCTATTATAGACCGTTGGGGCAATACTTATATTATAGACCGTTAGGACATATTGACAATACTTTATTATCGACCGTGGGGACAATACTTCTATTATAGCAAGACTTCTATTATAGACCGTGGCCAATACTTCTATCATAGACCGTGTGGACAACACTTTTATTATAGACCGTGGGACCAATACTTCTATTATAGACCGTGGGGTCAATACTTATATTATAGACGACAGGGACAATACACAGGCACTCGACGTTCAATTAATAAAATGTAGGGTCAATGTGGAAAAAAAATAGTGTCACTATATAGTGACACTATTTTTTTTTCTATATAGTGACACTATTTTTTTTCTATATAGTGACACTATTTTTTTTTCTATATAGTGACACTATTTTTTTTTCTATATAGTGACACTATATTTTTTTCTATATTGTGACACTATTTTTTTTCTATATAGTGACACTATATTTTTTTCTATATAGTGACACTATTTTTTTTTCTAAGTAGTGACACTATTTTTTTCTATATAGTGACACTATTTTTTTCCACATTGACCCTACATTTTATCCATTGAACGTCGAGTGCCTGTGGACAATACTTCTATTATAGACCGTTGGGGCAATACTTCTATTGTAACCCGTGGGGTCAGTACGTCTATTATAGACCGTGAGGGCCAATGCTTATATTATAGATGTCGTCGGGACAATGCTTATATCACACGCAGTCATGTTAAGGTTGTCCATCACGAGACTCGTCCCCGTTAAAGTTTAAATGGATATTATATACGAAATCTATATTGAATGATTGTGGTTTAAGTTTTATTTGGAACGACCAGATACCTATAAGTATATTATTATTAAAATCAATAGTTAGAAAAAAATTGAATGATCAATTTATACAAAATTGGTCTTCACAAATAAATAATACTTCCAGAGGAAAATGTTATTCACTATTCAAAGAAGAGTTTCAACTTGAATCTTATTTATTAAAAGTCAATACATGTGACAGAATACAGATTTCAAAACTAAGGTGTTCTAATTTAAAATTCCCAATAGAGACGGGTAGATGGTCAAGAATGCCTAGAGAAGATAGAATTTGTAATCACTGTAGAAATGGTTTGGGGGATGAATATCACTATTTATTTACTTGTAATAACATAAATATAAAAAATCTTCGAGATAAATATATACCACAATATTATACAAAAAATCCCACTGAAAATAAAATGAAGGGTATGCTATCAATCTGTCATGTTCAATTATACAAAAAACTTTCTATATTTTTAAAACAAGTTAGTAGACTTCTGTAAATCTAAAATACTTACTTTTTGGTGTATTTTCTCTTAAAAACACGTAATGATTTGTAATTATAGGTACTGTTAATATTGTGAGTCAATTTACACGTGGATATCTACGTGAAAGGTCCACTCGACTATTATATGTAAATGTAAATATTGATGGTCAATTTACCTGTATCGTCATTGTTATGTATATTGAATGTCTAATTGATTATTGTATGTATATTAATGTGTAAATTAACCTGTCTGCCATCAGTTATATGTATATGTTTCATGTTTACGTCCTCTTGTACACTTTAGTGTCTGAGGCATAATAAAGAATTTGAATTGAATTGAATTAAATTGTTTCTGTAATGTATTTTAAATGACACATGCATTGGTACCATAGTAATCTGTGAACATTTCACAAGGAAATCACAAATTACGACTGAAAGATATATATGAAAGAGAAAATCCGATTTAAAAAAAAACGTTAAGATGACCGTAACTGATCTTAATTTTTTTTGAAAGATGACCGTAACTTACAACAACAGTTACGGTCATCTTAGCGTTTTCTTAAAATCGGATTTTCTCTTTCATATACATTTTTCAGTCGTAATTTGTGATTTCCTTGTGATAAGTTCATAGATTACTATCGTACCAATGCATGTGCCATTTAAAATACATTATAGAAACAATTTAATCGACAAAAAAGATTCTTACCTGATTACACGTCCGGAATCTTGGGATGACCGTAATTACAGTTACGACCATCAGCTTTACCCCAGTGATTCATATATATTGATATGTGATGTGTACATTGTGTTAACCATTGTGGACATTCAGGAGATTAGCCTGTTTATCATTTTAATAGAATCTATGAATACAATTTTATCAATAGAAAAAAGCGCTCCAGACTGTCGATACCAACATCTTGAGTTCTAATCACCGTTTTTTTTTTTTTTTTTTTTTTTTAATTATTATGCATCATAAGAAAACGTGTTTGATGTGCTGACATTATTTAATGTTAAAATAACCGTTAAAACAAAATATAAAATGTCCATAGATATTTGACCCTCGAGTTATAGCACTTCATTTTGGGTTAGCTACTCAGAGCAAACAGATATTTTTTTTAAATAAATGACAAACTTGATATTTATTATACAGATACAAAATGAAATTCCCGTGTTCAGTTTTTGAGAACTGATTAATGATTATTTTGATAGATTGTCATTATATTAAGGTTGTTTTTCCCATTTGCCATGATTTTATAATTTAAATACAGATACTTATATAATTTCCGAACTTCAGTATCCATTCATTAGAGTGTTAGAATGTAAGTTTAATCTTGCTGTATTATTGCAAGTAAATTATGAACTGACCACAATGAGAATAAAAAAAACACGGTTTTCCCCTACAAAAAAAAACACAAAACATCATTTCAAAAAACATTGGAACAATATTGATTATAAAATAGCATGTATGAATATATTGACGCTATATGTTCCCAGTTCTTTAAATTGTGAAATGCTGGGTAACATAATAAGAAATTTAGAAATATAGCTGATAATTTTCTAGTACAAATTCTTAATCATTAGTAAAAGTGATTGTTGCTTAACGCCAAGTGAACAATTCTTCAGCTAAATCGTGGCGAGAACAAGTTAAGTGTATATCAAATGGTGATGTCCGCTTTGTTCTAACACACTTAGTTGGATGTTTTAGTGCCAGCTCATTGCTCTTCGGGTAGACATGTGGCTTTACTCTGACACATTATCATGATTCCGAGACAAAAAGAAATAAAAAAAAGATGATAAAAGACGAAGCGTCTTTTATCATCTTTTTTTTTATTTCTTTTTGTCTGTTTTCTTTAGAATCCACCTCACACAACTTTTAATTATAAAGATAGAGAAATGAAGTAAGGGAAACGGATCGTATAATAAAGGTTAACATTGCTATCGTTGCCTTGTTTAGTGCTGACTGAAAAAAAATCTGAAATAATGAACTGAAATTTATCACTTTTATTCAATTTAAAATCATAAAAGTGTTAAAAAAAACAAAGAACACGACTTATTCTCATAAAGAAATACATGTTTATCTGTAATTTATTACAGTTTCCTTTGATCTTTACTACCCGATAAATTTAGTAGCAACGTTCAGTTGACCACCGACTCGTGATACTAGAAATTATCAGCTGTTGGTCATTTGTCATGCGCCACCATGTGACGTTACGTTACGTTACGTTAGACCGCACTACGCATAAAAATTCGACAAAAAGTAGTGCACAGTTTTTCATCGTAAAAAAGAAATTATAACAAAGCAAAACAAATAAAAAAAGGTCAAAACACACCAAAAAATCACACAGCTGTGTTAAAATTGTGAAATTACCGATGAAAAAATATTAGTATTTTTTTTCGCAAGACAAGGATTATCTTCGAGTTCATCTGATATGGACCTGATAATCCTTGTCTTGAGAAAAAAAATACTAATAGTTAATATATATCATATATTTACGGTAAGCATATCGTGTTCGTATGTGGCCGAGTATTTTTTCCCCAAATCTTTAGCATATACATGTATCTCCAGTTATTTGACTTTAAGTTCACCTGATGAAGGCTATTCCAGAAACGTGTCGTGTGCACTAAATTAGATATTGCCGTTTCTATAAACGCTTAACAACAATCAATCAATATATCCACTTCATTCTATATAGGGGCATCATGGTCGTGATCGTATGGTAGTTGGATTTACACCTACCTATGCAATCAGTGCCTATCACCACAAGCGTTGTGTTAGAATCCCACTCATTCGAGGTTAAACTCGATACAACATTATATGATACAATTTGTCAGTAGCTTGCGGGAGGTCAGTGGATTATATGATACAATTTGTCAGTAGCTTTTTTGTGGGGTTTCTGTTGTATTGTCAGTCCTTCGTCGATAGATGGCTTCTGATTACCCCTTTGTTATCTTCTGATTACCCCTCTGTTATCTTCTGATTACCCCTCTGTTATCTTCTGATTACCCCTTTAATATCTTCTGATTACCCCTTTGTTATCTTCTGATTACCCCTCTGTTATCTTCTGATTACCCCTCTGTTATCTTCTTATTACCCCTCTGTTATCTTCTGATTACCCCTATGTTATCTTCTGATTACCCCTTTGTTATCTTCTGATTACCCGGTGTTATCTTCTGATTACCCCTCTGGTATCTTCTGATTACCCCTCTGTTATCTTCTGATTACCCCTTTAGTATCTTCTGATTACCCCTTTAGTATCTTCTGATTACCCCTCTGTTATCTTCTGATTACCCCTTTATTATCTTCTGATTACCCCTTTATTATCTTCTGATTATCCCTCTGTTATCTTCTGATTACCCCTCTGTTATCTTCTGATTACCCCTCTGTTATCTTCTGATTACCCCTCTGGTATCGTCAAACTTTTCTTAGATATATTTTGTATTGTATGATTGCTCTTATTCTTGCTTAAAATATATTTCAAAATTTAGTCAAAGAACTTGGTTTAGAGAGAGTTAATGAGTTCAAAACTATGCTGAAAGAAGGTTCATACGCATGTTATTGGAACCGCATATATTTAGTTGGTCCATTTGGAGTTGGAAAGACAACGTTGGCAAAAAAACCTGGTAGGCGATGCTATTCCTGATATGTGGGCCTCAACAGACGGTATATGGATATACATGGGAAGAGCGGGTATGGACACTGAACAACGAAAATGGGTTTTCTTAGATAAAGGTAAGCTTATTATTCTTATTAAGGAGATGTCGTGTTGTTTGTATGTCTTGTACTGTATATATTGTCGTACATATTATGTTTTTTCACATACAAGCCTATCACCAATACGGCGTGGGTTCGCGACTCGACTCGCATCCGCAAGTAATAAAGTTCACTAGTTGCTTGCTCGTGGTCGGTGGTTCTCTCCGTGTACTCCGGCTTCCTCCACCACTAAAACTGGTCGCCATAATATAGCTGAAATATTGCTGAAAGTGGCGTTAAACACAATAAATCAAATCAAATCAAATATCTTTTTTCAGGGGCCGTCATGGCCGTATTCGTATGGTAGTTGGATTTACAACTATCTATGTAATCAGTGCCCATCACTACTGATGTTGTGAGTTCGAATATCGATCAGGACAAGGCGTATAACATTATGTAATAATGGTGTCAGTGACTTGCGACAGGTCGGTAGTTTTCTCCGGGTCCTCTGATTTCCTCCAACAATAAAACTGACGGCGTTTTCAATTAATAAAACCTTGCATAACCACATCATTTCACAAAGAGGGAAGATTTGGGCCCATGGCACCTTCTTAATGTCATTACAGAAACGTGTCGTGCTACTAAAATTGATATATATAATTTCATTGCTTTGTCTCTGCAGATTGTGAATTTTGTTTTGATGTTGTTTGTTTGAAATACAATTGTAATTTCTTTCAGCCAGGTACACACCTAAATGCTGCAGTAATGAGCATGCTGAAGACGAAAGGAAGCAAAACATCCGTTTCGGAAGAAGTAGAAGAACGATACAGCGAGGACACACATGGTAAATATTTATGTAATTTATATACTGTAATTGTACATCTACATTCAAAAAGAATTATATAATATTTCGAATATGAAAACAATGTGTTTGCATTGATACAAAAAAAGATACCACACAAACATGACGTTTTCATGGAAACTGGTGTTATTACCAGCGAACCATTCGAATGAATTGACCGACGGGAAAACGGCAACTTTAACCTATCTCGAAATTCTTTCAGGAGAATAATTTAGAGACGAAGATATTGGCGCTCTTTGAAAATCAACCACTTTTAAATTATTTGGCTTTACAATCTTTATTACAGAAACTCGTGGAGTGCTCTGAATTGACTAGTGACTGTCGTGGTCGTGATCGTATGGTAGTTGGATTTACAACTACCTGTGCAATTAGTGCTTACCACCACTAAAGTTGTGAGTTCGAATACCGCTAATGACAAGGTGTACTCGATATAACTGAAATATTGTTGAAAGTGGCGTTAAACGCCATCAAGCAAAATAAACTTATGTTATTTCATTATGGATGTGTGTCAAACATCTCTATTAAAGTTTGTGTGATTGCATGTCTTGTACTGTATATATTGTCATACGTTTCATGTTATTTTGAAGAGGAAAATAGCGTTAAAAGAAAGACAACTCTTATATTTCCTGGTGATAAATCGAACACATCTCAGGTCTACTCGACATCTGTACTAAACTCGGATGGAGAAATAAACAATTTTGATTCTCTAAAATAAAAAAGGGTTAAAAAGGGAACAATCGTGACTGCGATCGTATAGCAGTTTAATATATATCTGGCTATGCAATCAGTGCATTAATAAAGTCGCGAGTTCGATTCCCGCCCATGATGAGTTGTACTCTATATAGTCTAACTTGAACAGGTTTGACAGTCACTTGTGGAAGGTCGGATGTTATCTCTTGTGTAGTCAGGCTTCATTCACCAATAAAACTGATCAACATCAATATAACAGCCATATGGATCTCACACAATGTGTATGCTTTTTCAATTAATAAAACCTTGCATGACCCCATCATTTCACAAAGAGGGGAGATTTGGGCCTATGACACTTTCTTAAGATCATTCCAGAAACGTGCCATGCTACTAAAATTCAAATATATAATTTCATTGCTTTGTCTCTGCGGATTGTGAATTTGGTTTTGTTATTGTTTGAGGTTCGGTTTAGCCAAGTTTTACTGTATTGACATTGAGTCGAACATGCATAATCCATATCAGAATTGAAATGATTGATGGAAGTCATAATGTGCTGTGAGTTTTAACATGAAATGACATGATATTAGTATTTTGGTTTCTAAAATGTTACCAACAGTGTAAATTACATTTAATTAAATAGTGTGTTTGTATCACCTGGTTTAAATTTGTGAACCGCGCATGTGCAAATGAGATGATTGACTAAGTAAATATATAAGAGAAGAATCGTGACAGAAATCGTGTAACAGTTTAATATGTATCTGTCTATGTAGTCAGTGCATTACTAAAGTCGTGAGTTCGATTCCCGCCAATGACGAGATGCACGCGATATAGTGTAACTTGAACAGTCCAAAGGGGGTTCGGTTTAGGCAGGTTTTACTGTATAACACAAATGTACATGGAGATTGATAATGTTTGTCTAGTATTTAGGAGTTTGGGTTATATATTACTCATAGTTCAAAGCTGCAGTTTGAGACAAGACACAAAATTAAGCAGTGACCCAAAATAGCATAATGTTGAGCTTAATGACCAAGAAGAACATCTCAGGAGTAGAAAAGAATTTTAATACCTTAAATATATTGTCAAACCTTGAAAGGCAAACAAAATTCTTGAAAAAAACTTTGTTGTATATTAAATACAGTAGAGAAATACAGTAGAGTGATTGTTGGTTAATGCCAATGAGTATCAGCTATATCATAGCAAGAACAAACTTCATTTTCTATGAGATGATAATATATTTCCTCATTGTGCTAGATCAACACGAACAATTGGATTTTTATTGTGTTATCTCACTGTAGCAGCAGTCTGGGGGTAGAAATGTCCCTCCACTCTGACACATTAACATGATTACAAACCAACAAGTATTTGCTCTCTGCGATCTTAGCAGAGAAGCAGCAAATACCAATTTAAAAGTCTTTGATTTAACCCGTCTGATGCTGAACCATGATCTACCACTCTCGAGGTGAGCATGCACACCATTTTGTCTTTGCTTTATCATGTCATCTTGTATAAACTTTTAACGCTACATATATATGGAGTAAATATTTGAGGTAGAGGTCGACAGAGCCAAACTAATATGATTTATTTCTTTGCAGTTGTATGAAGTTCTTATATTATGTGACGACAGCCATGAGATTACAGACAAATATTGCCTCCAACATCAAGCTGCTTAGAGAAACTTTATGACAGGTAGTTATTATTATTTTTTTTTTTTTGGGGTATTATACATTTAATGAAGAGAATAATTTTTAGCCTTGGTTATCGCCAATTCCACCTATATCAACAATACAAAACCATCTGCCTCTCACCAAAACAAAAACATCTACCTCTCACCAAAACAAAACCATCTGCCTCTCACCAAAACAAAGACATCTACCTCTCACCAAAACAAAACCATCTGCCTCTCACCAAAACAAAGACATCTACCTCTCACCAAAACAAAAATATCTACCTCTCACAAATATGTGGAAGGGTTAAACTGGTTAATGGGATCCCATTGATCATACCCCTTTGATAATTGGATGTCTTATTTGTCATTATTCCTTTAAATAAATGTTTTGTTTAAAATAACTAAATCTAACAATTCAAAATGTTTTTGGGGGTTTTAACATAAATTTATTGTTTCCTGTTTAAAATTTGATGTACATATAATGATGTTATTTAAATAATTATAAATATACTATTCTTTTGTTGTTATAGAGATATATATAATCTAACACCTGCAAAAGTGCAAGACAGATTTCCCTCTCTTGCACTTTTTGCCGGTGTTTGATTTTATTTCTCACTTTTATCAGCTGTTACCTAATTGTTTTGTTTACATTCCAGATCGAGCGTTTTCCCGCAAATTTTGTTCCAATTGCTGAAGTAAATATTCAATTTATTCATATGCATCCGTGTCTTGGCAGTATTTTAAATGTATTTCATAATAAAATACAATGTATTTAATAAACATATGATAAATGTAACTCAACACTTCACCTGTGGCTGGGAAAAAAATATTTGAATTTGGTCAAAGGGTGGTAACGTTAGTTACTAACAAGGGAGAGCACTCTAGTATTTACTCAAAGTAAACAAACATTAAGAGTCATACACCGTGAAACATGAAAGGTGCACGATAGTTAAATTATTAGCTAGCAGAATAGTATACATACATTAATTTAAAAATACTTATGTAATAGAATCGTGGTTAAATGAAAGTAATTCAAATCGTGATTGAAATTGCTGAAGCGAAGTAAAGATTTTACCGGGAAAAGTCGCGTGTGAGCTGTCTTGTACCGGGGGGTACAAGACAAGGAAATCTCCCATCGCTAAAAATAGGAACTGGTCTGTCTCAAAAGTGAGAAATATAGAATCTAACACCGGCAAAAGTGCAAGACAGGGAAATCTTCGACACCCGAGGGTAAAATTTCAATCGTTGGCTGACGAGGCTCGCCGAGTCTGCGAACGATTGAAATCTTACCCGAGGATGTCGGAGATTTCCCTGTCTTGCACTTTTTGCCGGTGTTTGATTTTATTTCTCACTTTTATCAGCTGTTACCTAATTGTTTTGTGTACATTCCAGATCGAGCGTTTTCCCGCAAATTTTGTTTCCATTGCTGAAGTAAATATTCAATTTATTCATATGCATCCGTGTCTTGGCAGTATTTTAAATGTATTTCATAATAAAATACAATGTATTTAATAAATATATGATAAATGTAACTCTACACCTGTGGCTGTGAAAAACATATTTGAATTTGGTCAAAGGGAGTAAGAGGTAACGTTAGTTACTAACAAGGGAGAGCACTCTATTATTTACTCAAAGTAAACAAACATTGACTTGAAAGTCATACACCGTGAAACATGAAAGGTGCACGATAGTTAAATTATTAGCTAGCAGAACAGTATACATACATTAATTTAAAAATACTTTTGTAATAGAATCGTGTTTAAATGAAAGTAATTCAAATATTGATTGAAATTGCTGAAGCGAGGTAAAGATTTTACCGGGAAAAGTCGCGTGCGAGCTGTCTTGTACCGGGGGTACAAGACAAGGAAATCTCACACCGGGAAAAACAGAAACTGCTCTATCTCAAAAGTGAGAAAACAGATATCCTTAAAATCTGGAAAATTGCCAATATCAATTTACTGCCTAAAGTCTGGAAGATTATTTATATTATTTGTTGCCTAAAGTCTGGAAGATTGCCAATATCATTGGTCTTGAATATAACGTTTCATTATCTTGAAGAATGCCAAGTAAAATAGAAGAATTCCCTGTAATCTAAAGGAATTTCAATACAACAAAATCTAAGAAGTTGATTTGATGTAAAACTTTAATGATATTTTGCATTTTGACTTATTTCACCTTATAATGATTGATTGAATGTTGTTTAAATCCCTTGATGCTGACAAATATAAGTTTATTTTGTAAATAGACCAATTTACAACATTTCTTTAATTGATATTTTTATTTGTTACAAGTATCAGAGTTATTTCCCTTTATTCAGAGATGAGTTTATAACCGAGATATTGCTAAAAATGGCATAAAACTTCCATTAATTGCCCACTTCAGAATTCATTACATTTGAAAGGTTAGAGTTTATGGTATTTAATTTAATGCCACTTTTAACAATATTTCAGTTATATCATGCCAGTCAGTTTTTTGGTAGAGGAAATTGACATACCCGGAGAAAACCAGCAACCTGTCGCAAGTCACAGAAAATTTTTATCACATAATATTGTATCGAGTACACCTCGCCATGAGCGGGATTCAAACTCACATCTTTAGTGGTGATAGATAGCACTGATTGCATAGGTAGTTGTAACTCTTACAACCATGTGATCACGACCATGATGACTCCATATTTTTTTATTACTCTGTAATTGTTAGACATTACAGTGTTATGGTATGTTGTAAACACGTCTAATTTTGTCCCTCTTAATTTTGCTGTTGATTTTTCTGTAGGATTGTATTTTTGCCTCAGGAAGCATGATTTCTTTATATCACTACTGTGTCAGTTTTTTTGTGTAGTCCTTTTGTAAATAAATATTTATAGCTTAGGCCATACAAAGTTAATTTCTTGGTTCTCAGGCCCGCCCGCATGTGGAAATTCGTCGCCGCATTGCCGATTTTTTGGCAAAAATAGTAAAAAAAAAAAAAAAAAAATTTAATGCGGTAGCGCTGTCCGTACGGAAAAAACAACCGCATCCGTTTTTCTCTTATATCGCGTGGTCGGTGAAACGCTTAAAAACGCATCATGCTTAAATGAGATTTAAAGCATCGTTATGACAATGTATAAATAAAAAACGTGTTTCCGTTTGACATTTAGACAAAATGTCAATCGTTTCTGTGCAAATTCGGCACAAATGTTTGCCAGTTTTACCAGGAAACATAATAGGGGGCTTCTCCGAAGCTTGTACCTTATTGGAATTGCTTACGGAGATAAAAAAAAATGGTACGTTGGGGACCAGCGAATTGGACGTTTCCATAAAAAAATTAACCACTTGTGATGTTTCTGCCACCATCGGAAGAAATAAAATTGAAATTTTCAATAAAGTAATGAAAAGATTTATACATTGCCATATTTTTCACAAAAAAAAAGAAGAAAAAATGCCTCCTTCATCACTTTTTACAGCAGTAAAAGGATAAAAAAAAATGCCGCCCTCCCTCATCAATTTTGACAAAAAAGGGCCTGAGAACCAAGTAATTAACTTTGCATGGCCTTATGTAATCAACTTTTAGAAGTAAAACTTCAAACATGACTATTCAATGAAGTTGTTCATGATTGACTGTGGTATAGCTCGTACAATATAATTAAGATTGGAGGGTTGGGTGAACAAAATATTAGCTGACATGACCTCTCACACAGATGTTGTTACCTGACATGACCTCTCACACAGATGTTGTTACCTGACATGACCTCTCACACATATGTTGTTACCTGACATGACCTCTCACACAGATGTTGTTAGCTGACATGACCTCTCACACAGATGTTGTTACCTGACATGACCACTCACACAGATGTTGCTACCTGACATGACCTCTCGCACAGATGTTGTTACCTGACATGACCTCTCACACAGATGTTGTTAGCTGACATGACCTCTCACACAGATGTTGTTACCTGACATGACCTCTCACACAGATGTTGTTACCTGACATGACCTCTCACACAGATGTTGTTAGATGTTGGTGTATCTCAAAAGAAAATAATAAAGATGCAACAACCATCTAATTTTAATTGGACATTGTATTGTTATACATAACTAAATGAAATTAGGAGCTGATTTTTTGTAGTAAAGTAGTGCACAATGAAAGGGTGATGCATGAGGGTTTTTTTAAGAATAAAGCAGCCATTCTGATGACATTTAATTGACATTTTGATATATTACCTCTCATTAATATAAGTTGGTGTGAGATCTAGAGCTTATATTTTGTAGTGAAGTAGGTCATAATAAAGAGCTGATGCCCAGAAAATACTTTTATGAAAAATTCAAGATGGTGAAACAGTGGCCATATTGTTAGCATTTTAATGATGTTTTGATATAAGCCAACTGTAACTTGAAGATGGTTTGAGATCATAAACTTATATTTTGTGGTGAAATTGTATTTATAGGTCCGAATCAAATTCTTGAATTTATTTTTATATAGCTCTAAGTAAAAACTGAAAAATTTTTACTGGTCTGAACACAGGTTCTTTGACCAGAAAACCGGTGTTCATCGTGAAGAATGAATATGGTGGAATGGTGGCCATTTTTAATGATATTTTATCAAGGTTTTCTGTGTTTGGTCACCATGGTTTGTTTGATTTTTTTTTATGGTGTTTAGCACCACTTTTAACAATATTTTAGTTATATCTTGGTAGTCACTTTTATTGGTGGAGGACCCGGAGAAAACCACCGACCTGTCGCAAGTCACTGACAAACTTTATCACATAATGTTGTACACATCTCCCTGATCGATATTCCAACTCACAACATCAGTGGTAATAGGCACTGATTGCATAGGTAGTTGTAAATCCATAGTTTTTTTTTGTCTTTTATCAATATGTTAATTTTAATACAGTTGAACCTTGTTATTAATGAACTCAAATGAGTCATTTCCCATGTTAATATTTTTTCTGATGGTTGAAACGTTAAGCTTGATATTATAGAGATAACTCAAATTCTCTATTTCAAGTAACTTCATGAGTCCCTTTGAATATTACAGAAGGTTCAGTTGTATTTTTTCATAAAATTTTAATGAAGAAAAAAAAACAGAAGACAAATTATCAATTGATCATGAATTTCTTTTTAAGGGCCCTTCTGGCTCAGTGAGTTAGGAAGTTGGATTATCTAACAACCCATACAAGCCTATCACGAATACGGCGTGGGTTCGCGCCCGGTTTTGTAAATTACAAAAAAAGGTGCACTCTACTCGTAGCTGCAAGTAATAAAGTTGCTTGCCCATGGTCGGTGGTTCTCTCCGAGTACTCCGGCTTCTTCAACCACTAAAACTGGTCGCCATGATATAGCTGAAATATTGCTGAAAGTGGCTTTAAACACCAAAAATCGATAAATAATTATCAAATTGTTTTCATTCTGTCCATCCATCCATCACAAAAAATTGTACATGCAACTCCTACATTGTATTCTTGCTTATTAGCGTATGGAGAATTGCATATCTTTACAGCATTTTCACTTGACCATTTTTGTAAAAAGGTTTATTGTCCGTTTTGATGATATCATCAAAACCTTTATATGCAGAATACCTCATTCAGTTTAAAAGAAAATTTATGGGGCACGGATGGCTCAATGAGTTAGGTAGTTGGATTACCTAACAACTCATACAAGCCTATCACCAATACGGCGCGGCTTTGTGCACAGCTTTGTAAATTACAAAAAAGTGCACTCGACTCGGAACCGCAAGTGATAGTTTATCAGTTGCTTGCCCATGGTCGGTGGTTCTCTCCAGGTACTCCGACTTCTTCCACCACTAAAACTGGTCGCTATGATATATCTGAAATATTTCTGAAAGTGGCGTTAAACACCAAAAATCAATCAAATCTTATTAGAGGTTGATAGAACCAGATTCGATGGAGAGATTGCTCTCTGAATATGTCATAAAAAGACATGAGCTGTCTTTGTATGGGAAATGCCTACATTTTAGACCTATATTTGTATTGTGTTAGTTTGATATGTACATTTTTTCAATTTTCTGCAGGGCCCGGAGGCTCAATGAGTTAGGTAGTTGGACTACCTAACAACTCATACAAGCCTATCACCAATACGGCGTGGGTTTGCGCCCAGCTTTGTAAATTACAAAAAAGGTGCATTCGACTCACAGCCGCAAGTGATAAAGTTTACCAGTTGCTTACCCATGGTCGGTGATTCTCTCCGGGTACTCCAGCTTCTTCCACCACTAAAACTGGTCGCCATGATACAGCTGAAATATTGCTGAAAGTGGCGTTGAACACAATAAATCAAATCAAATTAAAAGAAAATTCCTTAAACCTTTGCAGGCTTCCTTATTACTATATTGAGATCTGCCTATCAGTACGGCAGTTTGATTGGACCATTCTTGATGGAGTTATTACTCTTTTTGAATTCGAAAAATCCACACACAAAAAAAAACCAGATTTAAAATGTAGGAGGAATTAAAATGAGAATTCCTTAAAACTTTGCATCCTAGCTTATTATTTTATTAGAGAAAAGGGCCCGGGTGGCTCAATGAGTTAGGTAGTTGGATTACCTAACAACTCATACAAGCCTATCACCAATACGACGTGGTTTTGCGCACAGCTTTGTAAATTACAAAAAAGGTGCACACGACTCGCAACCGCAAGTGATAGTTTACCAGTTGCTTACCCATGGTCGGTGGTTCTCTCCAAGTACTCCGGCTTCTTCCACCACTAAAACTGGTGCCATGATATAGCTGAAATATTGCTGAAAATGGCATTAAACACCAAAAATCAATCGATCAATCAATTCCTTTCAGATTTTACATAACTTTCCCAAAAGATAAAGAATGTGAGGGGAAACTTATGTTTTGGCTTTTTAAACAATCTTTAATTTATATTTCTGTTATTTAGTGTTTTAAACAATCTTTAATTTATATTTCTATTATTTAGTGTTTTAAAAGTCTGAAAAATTGACAATAATAACCTGTAGATAATTTATTGAATAATATGCAGATTTATAAAAATAAAATACATTAGTTGAAGATGTTTGTTTTGGTTTTTTATTTTAATTATATGACATATTGAAAATAAAATGGTAATTGTTGTCTTTAAATAACCACAACAACAAACAACTACTGGCAATCAAAAGTGCAAATTAGGCAAGAGAGACTGATGGAAATTGTATATCCTGGTTTATGATGGGCACAATTAGGTAAGGTTTAAATCTGTTTATAGTATTCAAGGACCCATGCCTACTGAGGACTAGATATCCAGCAGCAAATAAACCAATATAAACTAGAAAAATTTAACAGATTCACATTGACTGAAAACCCAGAAACTTGCAACGAAATTTCAACAACATATTAAAATATTCCTACAATTATCTATATTGAATGTTCAACAATATTATAGGGTCATTGCACTAATATTCCTCATTATTATAATTATAGTTTTATGCAGTATTTTAAAACCATATAATTCGTTTTTTGTGATAAATCGTCATATTGCAGATTTTCATATTGAATGATATATTCAGCGTGGGTGAAATCCTGGCAAAATTTTTTAAATTTACCAGCCAATCGTTTTCTACATCCTTGCAATTACCTCACACAAGTACCAACAGAAAGTGGCACAGAAGTTTTACAAACACAAGCGGAAAGCAAATATAATTTTATTCACACTGAATTAGTAATATAAATTTGTACACACTGAATTAGTACAAGTATCTATGATATTAAATGGATCAGCTGATAGGTTTTTGGATTTAAAAATAAATACAACAAACAATTCCCCAAAATCAATCCAGGTACACAAAAGAACTTGGATGTTAAATGTAATAAAACAATTACAGCACATCATTTTGTGCAATATGATGTGTTATGGGGCACTGAAAAGTAATATTGACCGCGACCTTCGGTAAGATAAGTCTTAACTTTTCTAAGAATTATTTGAACAATGAAAGAGAACGCAAGTAAAAAGGGGTTAAGGCCAGGACCGTCTTAGTGTATGGGCAGTTGCCCGGGGGTCCCACGGTCATAGGGGCCCCATGCTAATCTATGTATGTGGTGCGGTACATCCCTTTTCCGTAAATCGATAGCCCTTTTCCGAAATTTGTTTTTCCCTTTTCCGAAAATTATTTTATCCTTTTTCCGCAAATTTTTAACCGTCCTTTTTCCGAAAAAGTACCTCTTCCGTTAGCCAGGATAATACCTGTTTCCCCCTGCTAAGCACGGGGAGATGGAAGTAGGAATTTGAGCAGGATATTTTTTTAAGTATTTTTAATTTTATCACAAAATGTTTAAAAGTTATGTCAATATTCACAGTTGCATACAAAAAAGTTAAAAGTACTAAAATGTCAAGATGAAACTATATCTATATTCACAAGTCTGTCCTCGCAGAGAATTTGTATCCCATGCTGGCAATATAATCTCGCCTGGTCTGTATTGCAGTAGTATACTTTTGGTACTGATCCCTTGCAAATGTCAGCTTCTCCATTTCGCCCTTTCTAACAAGACTTTCATTCTCAAGCGATCTAAGTTTGATGTATGTAACAAGCGATCTAAGTTTGATGTATGTAACAAGTGATCTAAGTTTGATGTATGTAACAAGCGATCTAAGTTTGATGTATGTAACAAGTGATCTAAGTTTGATGTATGTAACAAGTGATCTAAGTTTGATGTATGTAACAAGTGATCTAAGTTTGATGTATGTAACAAGTGATCTAAGTTTGATGTATGTAACACAGT